>WYDK02072551.1:0-10436 GCA_009867345.2 Toxicodendron radicans | reverse complement strand
TAACTAAATTAGAAATAAAAACCATAGCAAAGATCCTAAATTAGGTCTATGATAACTCTATTTACAAGAGTTATCACTCTGTAATCAAGTTTCTTGTTTCAACTCAAAGGTTGATTGTGTTGATTTGTGGCATGAAAAGCTTGGACACATGAATTTCAAGGATTTTGTTAAACTCTCGAAAAATGATGTTTTTAGAGGGTTACCAAAACTTGAACTTCCCAAAGGTAATGTATGTGGCCCTTGTCAACACGGTAAGCAAACAAAAAATTCTCATAAATCCTTGTCTTACCTCAATACCTCTAGTCTATTGGAATTTCTCCACATGGACTTGATGGGTCCAATGCAAGCCAAAAGTTTAGGAGGTAAGAGTTATGTGTTTGTGTATGTTGATGACTTTTCTATATATGCTTGAGTTGATTTCTTGAAAGAGAAATTTGATTCATTCAATGCCTTTAAAAAATTGGTCAAAAAATTGAAAGTAGAGAAAAATTGCTTGGTGAAAAAGATTATGAGAATTAGGAGTGACCATGTGAAGGAATTTGAGAACACTGGTATCTCACATGAGTTTTCAACCCCAAAGACACCTCAGCGTAATGGTGTGGTGGAGAGAAAAAATAGAGTGCTTCAAGAGCTGGCTAAAATGATGCTCAATGCCAAGAAACTTCCCAAAAGATTTTGGGCAGAGACCATTAACACTGCCTACGACATATCCAACCGTATGTTTCTTAGGAAAGATACCCTCCAAACACCTTATGATCTTTGGAAAGGTAAGAAACTTGATCTCTCATATTTCCATGTGTTTGTATGCAAGTGTTATGTGCTAAATGATAGAGAGAACTTGGGCAAGTTTGATTCAAGGAGTAATGAGGGATTTTTTCTTGGATATTCATTAAATAGTCGAGCATACAGGATTTATAACTTGCATTCTGAAAAATCATTGAATCTATTAATGTTGTGTTTAGTGATGCTAAAGATTTTTCAGAATTTTCAAAAGAATGTATCATAAGTGAAATGTCTGCTCCAAATGTGCCCATAGAAAAAAGACGATGTGATTGCATCTGAGTCCCTGGATTCTAAGACTGATGAAAATTTTCCAACATCCTCTTCGTATGTTAACACATCTAGAGTTGAAGTTGATGATGGTTCTTCATTGAGCAAAGATGAGATTGATCTTGTTGTTGACCTATCATCTAAAGATGTTTCCCAAAGAAGATCACAAGACCAAAAGATCCACCAACATGGATTAAAAAGGCTCATCCTTCATCAACAATAGTTGGAGACCCCAAAGAGGTAATGGTCACTAGGAGAAAAAAGGCAAAGTGAGATTAACCACTTGTGCTATGTTTCCCTTGCAGAGCCAAAGAATGCAAAACAAGGCTTGAAGTGGTCCCGAGCATTGTTGATCCAATAGAGCTTTATTGTGACAACAATGGTGCCATTGCTCAAGCTAAGGAACAACGGTCTCACCAGCGATCAAGCACATACTTAGGCGTTACCACCTGATCAGGGATATTGCTGAGAGGGGTGATGTATAGATAAGCAGAGTGCTTACCGATGACGACATAGCAGACCCACTGACAAAGGCTCTGTTGCAGCAGAAGCATGACAGACACTTAGCATCATTTGGTATTAAATACATGAATGATTGCCTTTAGTGCAAGTGGGAGATTGTTAGTGTAGGTGCCCTAGAGCCAATCCAATTGTAATTGACTCTTTTTAAAAATGTATTAATTTAATAATATAATAGGAATTTCTATATCATACCCTATATATTGTTGTTGTATAAATGATATATGTTCGTAGAGTGGTTGAATAATGACAAGGGTATTAAGTGTTTAAAATATTGATAGTGAGAACTCTATGATCACAAATGATGGTTATTCTAAAAGCATCTGTAACCCCAATATTATTTTGAATTAAGGGCACAAATAATAAGGTAAGACTATCATTGTGTTGAATGACCTTGTGGAAAGATAGTGACATACATGGGTGCTTGTTTTATGAGCAAGTTCATTGGACTGACCTGCCAAGAGGATTCCATATAGATGGTAACCCCAATGTCTATGGAAATATCTTCTAACGAATGGTGGTGCATGTGATCCTTTGACTTAAGCTCACCAGAGCGACGTGTGTGAATATTGATATAGTTTGGCGCTAGCCTAACGTAACTCTCTTTAGGGTAATTAATACGACAATGATTGGCTATATAGAGAAGCACATTATGGCTATGGTGGATCGACATAGGATTCATAACTCCTGGTTAAGGGAAAAGTTATCTCGAAGAGGTATTCAATGAATGGCAACGACCGTAAATATGTTGCCACAGTAGAATTAAGTTGTCGCTCAAATCTCATTTGGTCGTTGGTCTGATGATCGAATATGAACACATCAAGGTAATATATTGAAGTTGACACTATTTATGTACTTCAAGCCTTGATGAGATGACAGATGACGAAAGGATTTGATTGCACGATAACCATATGGTTGATAGGAAGCGATATCATTTAATCTGAATCTATCGGGTGGTCATGATGCCTTGCTAGAGGCTAATCTTGGATTGTCTATGGTGAGACGATTAATTGGGTATTAATCGCGATACCATGCACTGCCGATACGATAAGGAGCCTACGGGTCACAACATAGGAGATCATTTAAGAATCAAATTAAGAGAAGTGCATTTTCGTCACTGTGATGAAAAGTGCATTTTGGTAATCTCACAGTCCAATTAATTTTTCTGGGGTTTTTGCCCACATTTAATGTTAAAATTAAATTAGTAAGATTATGGAAATTTAAATATATTTATTTGATATATTTAAATTAAATTATTATTATTATTAATGTTAATATAATTATATTTCATATATTAATTGATCTCATAATAATATTTAATTTAATATAAGAGGGTGTTTGGTTTTAGGAATATCTATTCCTATAAGGAATAGATGGGTATCCCTATATGGAATAGGGTTTTTAGTTGCACTATAAAGACAACTTAAACCTAAAATTTAAAATAGGATTATTCACTCAAAAAACCAAGCCACAGGCCCTCTCCTTCTCTCCTTTTAACGCCACTCTCTAGTTTGAAGAGAAAAATTATTTTCTCTTGATTCTTATTGTAAGGGAATATTTAAAACGCATATAGGCAATGAAAACAAAATTAAAACGTTTTAATACCCTAATCCATGATCGGGGTGAATAATATATACACAAAAATTAAAAACCATGTGATTTAATTTATACCTTCGTTGGCGGCTCCTTCACATTGATGATTCACTTTCGATCCAAGAGAGAACCGCACTTAAAAGTCAACACGAATATGATCCACTCAAAAGAATTGCTAGATCAAGAGAGTGTTAAAAGAATCAAAAAGAAAATTAAAATTTTCTTCCTAAAATATGAGTGTGGCGTGAGAGAGATGAATTAAGGTGGCTAAGGTTTATTTTTATTCTTATATTCAATAGAATAAAATCTTAGGTTTAATTAAAAATTAAGTTGCTTTATATAGTGCAACCATTAAACCTAATCCAAGTGGGAATTTGCCTAGTATTCCAAATAGGAATAAGATATTCCAAAACAAACACCTTTCCTTAAATTAGATATTAATTATTAAATCAATTAATATAATTTATATTAAATACAAATATATATTAACATTAAAAATAATTTAATTTAACTTAATTTAAATATATCAAACAAATATATTTAAAATTTATAATCTCACTAACTTAACTTTAATATTAAATTTGGGCAACAACCCCAACAAATTTAATTTCACTGTGGATTACCAAAACTCCCTTTTTCATTACAATGACGAAAATACCCTTTCTCTTAATATGATTCTTTATTATCTTCTATGTGTGTGACCCGTGTGCTCCTTATCATATCGGCAGTGTACAGTATTGCTATTAGTACCCAATTATCAGCTCACAGAACACAAACCAAGATTGGTCTCTAGCAAGACATCATGACCATCCGATAGATTCAGATTCAGCGAAACTGCAACCTGTCAACAGTATGGTTACCGTATAATCAAATTGTTTCATCATCCTATATCTTCTTAAGGTTTGAAGTAAAGAAATAGTGTCAACTTCAACTTGTTACCTTGATGTACTCATATCCGATTGTCAGAGTGATGACCAAAATAAATTTGATTTGAGCATCAACGCAATTCCACTGTGGCCACAAATTTGGGGTTGTTATCACTCATCGAATATCTATCCGAGATAATATCTCTCACACCCGGGAGTGACGAATCATATGTCGATCCACCATAGTCATAACGTGCTTCTCAATGTGACTAACAACTACCCTATTGATAACCCTAAAGAGAGTTACGTTGGGCTAGTGTCAAACCACACCAATGTTCACGCATGACACTCTAGTGACCTCAAGTCAAAGGATCACATGCACTACCATCTATTAGAGGATTTTTCCATAGACACTGGGGTTACCATCTATATGGAATCCTCTGATGGGTCAGTCCAGTGAACTTGCTCATAAAGCAAGCACCCATGTGTGCACCAGGGCCTCACCTAACAACCTTGACAAGTGAGATCCGTCACTGTTTTTCGACAGGGTCGTTCAACACGATGATAGTCTTACCGTATTATCTGTGCCCTAGGTTAGAATAATACTGAGGCTACATACGTTTTCAAAATAGCCACTATAAGTGATCATTGGGTTCTCACTCTCGAGATTTCAAGCATTTGATACACTCGTCACAGTTCCACCATTCTAAGGGCATATATCACAACATATACTTAAATACGATTTACACGATATAATAAAATGCATTTTATTAATTAAATAAACATGATACAAATGATTTGATTACAAAATCGATTGGCTCTAGGGCACCTACCCTAACACATTATCCTTATATAGAAATAAACATTGAAGGATGACTTATATTGGAATAGGATATCAACAATCTAGAAACCAACAGACACCTCGTAATAAATAAATGCATCAATTCTAGAAAGTAAAAAAGATTGTTTGGATACCATGACTTAAATGAGACCACGTCTTAAATGAGAATAGTAAACGAACATATACAATATGCATTTATATATTACAATAATGTATTTAAATGAAAATAGTAAACGAACAGATTCAACGTGTACTTAAATTCAATTGGTAATTATTTTTGCTTTATATCTTTTACTTCAATAAAGATGTAATGAATGTGTAAAGGTCGAGTGTTGATCGTGATTGTACAATAGAAATGTAATAGATCAAGTTCTACTTGAGTTGTAACCTAGGTGCCGAACATTCTTTTATCCATACTGTTGACTTTTATATTGGCAGATGCCGAACCACAAATTCGACGTTTTGCTTGTAATAAGCCATTGCTGAACCATAATTTGTCCACAACTGTAACTTGTACTTCAAGTTTACTAATAAGATATGAAAATTTGCTTCATCATGATTAATGGTACTTATGTCTACCATTCATCTTCTATGTTTTGAAAGAAATCAGCAAGTCGCTTTCAGTTTAGTTGAATCTATCAATCTCTTCGCGACAATGTAACGATTAAGGTTTAGGGTTTGTCTATGTAAGTTGCAAACAAAACTGGTGGTGGAGAGTGTTGGTTAGTTTGCGTTTGAAAGAATGCCTGGCCATACTGTGTAGTCACATTTATTAATCATAAACAAGGTTGTGGACATAACACCATTAATCAATAATTGAGAAATGAAAACAGGTAATAGCAAATAAATTATTGATGTTAGTTGAGTCGCCATTGAAGCTAGCTATTTATGAATAAAAAAAATTGAAGAATGAAAAGGGAAAAAAGAGTTGGTAGAAGAAGAAGAAGACGTGGTGAGTTCGATATGTGAACCAAATTCCCAAACCAAATTCCCACCATTGAACTTCTTCTTCTTGGAGAGAAATGAGAGAAAAGAGGGACACGTAAATGAGATTCTAAAATGAGAAGACAGAGTGGGTATTATAAGCAAAACTGGGAGGACCAGGACCTACCTGAAAAAATAAAAAAAGGTAATGTATTTGCATTTTTGGTTCGGGAATTTAACAGAAGTAACTTGAAGATTTCAGCTTAAGATATTTTATATATAACATTCCATTACCTTCACCAGGTGACCAGTTCATCCGGTTAGCCTGTGACCCAGTCTCCTTGACGGGTTCACACACGGGTCGGGCTCCTAATCATTGCCCAAAACTATTCTAATATTCAGGGCAACAAGAGAACCAAGCTTTATTATCGAATTTTCATTTTTTATTTTCAAATGATGTCTAGGTTCTTTTATTTGCATTGACATCCCCTTAATTCATATTATTTCTGTAGGGATCAATTTGCAATAACTTTTTACTTTTTGCTTATTATAAAAAGGTCCCAATATTTACTAAAATTGCATTTTTACCCCTACATTTAATAAAAACGTTTTCTTAATATTTTAATAGGGAAATACCCATTACAACCTTATGTTAAATGCTTTCTAAAGAGTTAAAAAAGTTACTTTAAAACTCCATAGTTTTATGGGACTTCCAGGCCATAGTATAATTCAAAATTACATTGCTTAATATTCTTCATTTTACAAAATATTTAAAAAAAAAATATTAGAGAATATTCCAGAAAATTATCTATCAACAAAAGTTAAATGTATTATGAATTATCTCGTTTAATCTTGAAATTAAATTAATTATATATATTTAATCTTGGGATTGTCTCAATATAATTCATAATATATGTGTTGTGCGGGGTTTTTTGCGAGGAGTCTACATAAGTCGGAAACTGGTGAAGAGGTCGCAAAATGTTCAAAACAAGCTTATTCTGGTTGTGTCCGCTGCATAGGGATCGCCAACAAGAGCTTGACATGAGCATGATTCGATTCAAACATAAGAAGCTCGAAGAGAAGCTTCGGGTCGCCATGATAAGTAAGCCCTCCAAAATGACAGACAACTGGCACGATAAGCTCTATCCCCTAAGAATCGAGATGAGATCTGGTTTGAATGTCACCCAATCCCTGATACTTCGGGATCTACTTCCTTTTTAAAATTGTAATCCCAAATTGGACGCACTTACCTTATAAATTGTAACACTATAAATACCCCAACATTTTATTGAAGGGGGGTTGGAAAATTAATATCCTAAGTGCCCCAGTCGAAGCCTGCATTTCTTTTTGGCTTGTTTGCTCTCATAGTTCAGGGGCATGGATGTAACTCTTGATCCTACAAGTCTGGGTCAAAAATTGAAAAAGGTCAATCAGTTGAATGAAAACGAATCAAGCCAAAATTCGAAGTGAGGACTTACTTCTCATTTTGCGGGGCAAAGAAATGTAAGTGAGTGTGAATTTTGCGGAATCCCTATAGAACCCAAATCGATTTAGGTTGGAGAGATTGACGAGCTGACCTATCTCTCGTTGACTCTCAGAGAGCGCACTGAAGCGGGCAAGGTGAGAAATGTCGAAATCGGGGGGCGGGATCTTGTCATGGTTTGCTAAAAAGAAAAAAAACGGGGGTAAAGGAAAAAAAAAGGGGGGGCGAACTTATCGGCGTTCCCCCTAAACGCATCGTCGAAGCTATAAGGGAAAAAGAAATAATCGGAGTCCCAGTTTTTTATTTTTCTTAGGATCTTGGCCAGCCCGTTAAGATTTCTCCTGCCAGTTTTCAACAGATAGAAAGTCTTGGCGTTTCTTAAGTTTATACAAGAAAGCGAGCTCTTCTACGATGAGGTCGCCAATGTCATAAACTTGAAAGGCAATAAACAACCCGATTATTATCAGGTATGAGTTCGCCGAAAGCTGGAGTGGGGCGACATCATAGTAGTTGAGGAGACTTAAAATAAAAGGGTGTGGGGGAATGGAAAACTCGCACCTAAGTATTGTTTCTGAAATAGCGGACCAGCCCGCTGGTGGCATTTTCCTCAAGTACCCCGTCGGTAACATGAGTGGGGCTTCGATCTCATATTGTCTACTTATTCTTTGGAAGTCGTCCTCGGTTATCGAGGAGGACGGTTGTATTTTAAAAATGTGGAGGCTTGCGGGGTCGGAACCTCTATTGAACGGTCGGACTTATTGCTGGAGCCTGCATCCGAGCGGGCACCATTATCCCCGAACAGCACGTTGATGCTGGCATTGGAGGGCGACCTCGACATAACAACCTAGACACCTGAAACACTAGTAAACAAGTGTTACGATCGAGCTTATGAGCCAAGAACATAGACATTTGTAATCGGACCAGGTGCTTAAGAAAGCCCGATGTCGAGCTCGCTGATTTAAAACAAGCTCATGGATTCAATCCCAAAACCCAGATTCTAATAAAGGAATTCGTTGACTGTTTGGTCGTGTTCTGGTTGATTTCTCGGGAAAAAACCCAAAGAAGTCCTAAAACTACTCCTACGAGAGCTAAGCATGATAATATATCCTACTGGCAACAATGAAAATGTAAACAACAACAACAAAGGCAAGATAAAGGGTAAAGAGAGTACTCATAGAAGAATATGGTCAACTGGAGTCACTGGAGGGTATTGCAAGAGATTCCCTATTTATAGGAAAATTCGAATGGGGCGGGAGCTGATCGCAGCCGTCAATTTGACTAAGCGATCTCAGCCGTTTGACGTGGAACGACCTGAACCGTCAAGGCCCAACACATGTCAAGAGAGCCGTTAAAATAGTGTAACTGTCGAGCAGAATAATGATAACCGCTGACACACGAAGTGACGTGACATCGGGAGAAGTGATTCATTATCTCAAAATAGCGGACTCCAGTGGCAATAGTGTTTGAAGCCTCCAAACACTGGGGGACCTTTAAACACTGGGGGGTAGATGTTGTGCGGGGTTTTTTGCGATGAGTCCGCATAAGTCGGACATTGGTGAAAAAGTCGCAAAATGTTCAAAGCAAGCTTATTCTGGTTGTGTCCGTTGCATAGGGATCACCAGCAAGAGCTCAACATGAGTAGGGTTCAATTCAAGCATAAGAAGCTCGAAGAGAAGCTCCGAGTCGCCATGATGAGTAAGCCCGCCAAAATGACAGCCAGCTGGTACGATAAGCTTTATCCCCTAAGAATCGGGATGAGATCTGGTTTGAATGTCAAGTTGATCGCCCAATCCCTGATACTTCGGGATCTACTTCCTTTTTAAAATTGTAATCCCAAATTGGGCGCGCTTACCTTATAAATTGTAATACTATAAATACCCCAACATTTTATTGAATGGGGGGTTGGAAAATTAATAGGCAGAATAGTAACAGTGGACGTAAGCACTCATATTCAAGAGGCTGAACCATTTTAAAAATTGTCTTGTCCTTAGTTTTTTGCACTTTTGGTCATTCTTTTCTGGTTACTTTAAACCACATACACATCCATTTCGGTTCCGATCAAGGTCAACCAGATCTCTCTGGTTGGTGCGTTTTTCTGCATCAACAATATGCTTTTTTTATCTCTTTTAATTATTTATAAAATGTTGAAGATATTCCTTATATATTATTCTTGATAAAATCATTTGATTTATCAAATTATTAATTTCTTTTATTTATTATTCCCCTAAATGAATCTAGTCTCTTTTTCATCTACGTGAAATTGTCTTTTATTTACCAATTCATTTTATCATAAGAAAGATTTATCTCATCAAAATTCTTTTTTATTTTATTAAATATCCCCATAAACGAATCTAGACACATTAGTAGACTTCATTAATTTCATTTTACTATTTTTAATTACTTGATAAATACCTTTTACTATTTATCACTTCCTTTTTTTTCATTTATCTCTTTTAAATTATTTTTCTTTAATAATTATCACCTACCTATGTCTCCCCTACATAAAGACCAACCTTCATATTCTTTAGCCATCTCAGAATTTTTTTATAAGCCGAATGACTTACACCAACCCAAAGTTTGCCGTAAAATACAATTTGGTATCAAAAAGGCTTGAAAACGACAAACAGATATTATCCATCCAAATTTGTTAGCAAATTTCGTCTATAGTAACAGAAAAGACTAAAACATTCCTTATTATTTTCTTCTTTCTCCTTCTCTTTTCTTCTTCCCTTTTCATCTCCTTCTCCAAGATTTTAGCTTTTCATTTGCAACAACAAAAGTGCTCGAGGCACTTTCTCCATCAATCTTTTCATAACTCAACCTCCCAATCTCTATCTCATTTATTATAAAGCAAATCTACACACTACTCTCTATCTTCTTTCTCTTTCTCTCAAACTCAGCCCATCTCTTCCCATTCCACCTTATTCTTTCTCTCTCTCTCTCTCTCTCTCTTTACCAACTAATCACTTAACACATACATCTCCTCTTAATAAAATATAGGAAAACCCCAAATTTTAAATAATATGTTAAGTGATTTTAAAATTTAAATAAATTTAACCCCAATTCTCCCCCTCCCCCACCCCCCCAACCCAACGATCCCATAAATCTTGTCCTAAACATTTAATCAAACACATAGTGTACACCACAAAAAAATCCCCAA
>WYDK02072465.1:0-10448 GCA_009867345.2 Toxicodendron radicans | reverse complement strand
GCGCGATCAGTAATAATATTCAGTGGATGTAGGAGTTGCTTTTTAAGCCTCTGAACCACTTTAAAACTTCTTTTGTCGATATTTCTGATTTCCATATCTAAGCGATCTAGCTAATATACACGGTCTGTGGAATCAGTAGATCATATTCACGCCCACCCCAGTTAATTTCGACTAGCCAGTTCGTTTGCAACTGGCCTGTCCATCAATTGGTTGTCGATACAAAATCACCCGTCAACAGTTTGACGCTAGAAAGAGGGCGTGATTTCAATCTGTTGTGGTTGACATACATTACATTTTCAGTTCTCGTTTCTTTCGATATATTCATTTACAGATTAATGGCAGTTTTCAATAATCCTCAAGCTAGTAACGACGATCAGAGTCTTTCATCACCCAGAGATACGTATGTGGCATCCGGGTTACGTCCTGGCCCTTTGGCCAATCATAATGGGGCATCCACTTCTCGAGTAGATCCTCTATTACTACAGTGTATGAATTGATTAGACTCAACACTGCAGACGATCAATCAGCGTTTAGATCGGATTGATCCAACACAAGCGCGACCCTCGCACAACACTCGTGGCCCAGGACACTCACAAGTTCAAATCCCAAAGGCGAACCGTTCAAAACATATACCAGGGGCTGCTACGGTCGTGAGAAGACGCCCCCACGGACTCAATAAAAACTTGGCGACCCAGATTACACCAAACAAAGGTAAGACAATAGCAGGTCAAAATTCTCGTAAACCCCGAGCTAATTCTCATATCGCTAGTCAAAGCCAAGAAGTAAACTCACGGTTCCAGGCACGACATACGCACTCCAATATAGAGGCATATGTTCCGCCATATGTCCCGTCGCGACCGGCCAAATCGCATCAACCTGAACCCACTCACATTAGGCAATTCCCGGATAATCGAAATTTCTCCGATCTTCACACATATCTGGAGAATCGGGAAGTCCACCAATCCCACAATATGGTTGCGGAGAGCATTGCTCCACGATCTCCATTGAACAGAAGGGAACCCGTGAGATGGCCATCACCCATTCATGTTCAGAATGATCAAAGACCTCTGTCACTAGAGGCAGGGATGATTCATCAACCATATGCCCCAAGAATAGAAGAGTTGCAACGGAACATAGATAAACTTCGTGGACAACAACATATCCAAAACGCGGAAATAGGAACCTCGCCATTTACGACAAAAGTCCTCGATGCACCACTTCCAGCGGGCTTCCGGATGCCTGACATTAAACCTTACGTCGGAAATAGCGACCTGCAGGACCATCTCTATGTGTTCAATGACTTGATGGAGTTGCACAGGATATCTGATCTAGCAAAATGTCGTTGTTTGACCATCACTCTCGCCCCCGCGCCTAAACGATGGTTCAGATCGCTACCAGCGAGGTCAATTGGATCCTGGCAGAAGTTGAGCACTATTTTTATGAGATACGGACCTTGCTGATCGCTGGAGTGCGACCCCAAACTGCTTTATGGAACAAACTGCAGCGAGCAGACTATGTCCCCCTATCTCGCTTCTACGAGCTTGCAAAAAAAATATTTACCAATTGAAAATTCGGTTGCTGCGTTGTCCCAAGGCTGTCAAGAAAAATCCGTAAACATACCTCCCTTAAGAAAAGCATCTGAGCAAGCGCCATTTCGCTCTAGTTACGGAGATAACCGCGGTAGCAAAGGGGGTAACGACAATAATCGGGGGAAGAACCATGGTATAGCAATCCTCCATTCAACGCCCCGATGGCTCAGTAAAATGCATTCACATCGCTTAATGCAACATTGATTGAGGTGTATCGCAAAGATCCCGAAATCTTTCCCAAACTGACCCCCATGGGAGGAAGTTATGCGTATCGTGGGAAGAAATATTGCCGCTACCACAAAGATTTGGGACACACTACTGATGAATGTCATGCTTTATGCATCCCTATAGAAGATCTGATTCAGAAGGGACATCTGAAGAACTTTGTAAAGAGTTCTGGTCGTGATGAAACCTAGCTTTCACGACCTCAACAAACTCAGTAGAACTCTCCAGAAGGAATCAAGAAACGGCTCGAATATTTTACGATATTCGGTGGTCCTCATATCGCTGGAAACTCACATCGATCTCAGGATCAATATGCCTACGACGCGAAATATCTACCTCCGGCCTTATGTCAAGCGGGAAAGCGACCTGCAAAATCTCCAAGACTGGATAACCACATCACTTTTGGGGAAGAGGATGTTGTCCAACTCCACCATCCGCATGATGATGCTTTGGTTATAATTGCAAAGGTAGCAGATGTGAAAATGCACCACGTCTTCGTCGACAACGGAAGTGCGATAAATGTTCTATTTTATAAGGCTTTTAAAGGAATATGACAAAAGGATGGCAATCTACAATCTACTAGTGAACCATTGTATGGATTCACAGGGGACTCTTTGATCCCCAAAGGTAGAATAACACTCCCCATTAAAATGGGAGAAATTAACATTGTCACAAAGGTCGTAGATTTCCTAGTGGTGGATTGTCCCTCCGCTGTCAATATCATACTAGGGCGACCCTTATTGAGATCGCTTAAAGCCATTACATTCATTTATCACATGAAAATAAAGTTCCCCACCCCCACTGGCATTGGCGAAGTCCGGGGATCTCAAGAAGAGTCACGACTCTGCTACAACAGGGCAGTTCGGATGGCTGAGAGGAGGAACATTGTGACAACCATGGCTATCGAAACCGCACCATGTCGTTCAAAGTTAAATAACGACCTCATTGATCCTCAAATTTTAGAGGATTCTCCAGCTAGTGGTCCGGTGGAATAGTTAATGGAGATACAAGTCAATGATGTTGAGCCAGCCAAAAGGTTACAGATCAGAATTGATCTTCTTGCAGAAATTGCAACCGATCTAGCCAATTTTCTTGGGCAAAATCTCGATGTGTTTGCATGGACCCACGCCGATATGAAGGGTATTGATCCAAACATCATGAGCCATCACCTAAACATTGATCCAGCGATCCGCACTGTTTGCCAAAAAAGAAAAGCGATGGATCCTGAGAAGTATCTAGCTCTTAAGTCTGAAGTCGATAAGCTTCTCTCTATCAATTTCATTAGAGAATCTCATTACCCTCAATGGATAGTTAATCCAGTTTTGGTAAAGAAGCCAAATTGGAAATGGCGAACTTGTATAGATTTTACGAATCTAAACAAAGCTTGCCCAAAAGATAGTTTCCTTTTACCTCATATCGACCAGCTGGTGGATGCTACGTCGGGGAATGAATTGTTGAGCTTTATGGATGCATATTTTGGATACAATCAAATCCCTATGCATACCCTAGATGAAGAACACACGACATTCATCACGGATCATGGACTCTATTGCTATAAGGTGATGCCTTTCGGTCTAAAAAACGCAGGAGCCACGTATCAAAGATTGTGAACCAAATGTTTGCGGATTTGATAGGAAAATCCATGGAGGTGTATGTTGACGATATGTTGGTCAAATCTAGAAAAGCAGATAACCATATTCAGCATCTTTCGGTAGCCTTTGATGTCTTCCGCAAATACAAAATGAAATTAAATCCCCAAAAATGTGCCTTCGGGGTGGCATCCGGAAAATTCCTCTGGTTTATGGTAAATCAGTGAGGAATCGAGATCAATCCAGAAAAGATTGAGGTCCTTTTGCAAATGAAGAGCCTAACTTGTGTTAAGCAAGTGCGAAGTCTGACGGGGCGGGTCGCAACCCTCAGCCGCTTTATTTCACTATCCACGGATCGCTGTTTACCTTTTTTTAACGTTTTAAAAGGCAACAAGAAGTTCGTATGGTCAGTTGAGTGCGAACAAGCTTTTCAAGATTTGAAGGCTTATCTCAGAAAACCACCTCTTCTATCCAAACCTGTCCCCGAAGAGGTGCTTTTTGTCTATCTATCGGTGTCTTCTGTTGCGATCAGTGTTGTGCTGGTGCGTGAAGAAAAGAAAAATCAGCTGCTAATTTATTACATCAGTAAGAGATTGTTGGACGCTGAAACGTAATATCCTGAGATAGAACACCTTATTCTAGCCTTGATCACCGCTTCCAGAAAAATGCGACCATATTTCAGTGCTCACACGATTAATGTGCTGACCACATTCCCCATGAGGCAAATCCTTCAAACTCCTGGAGCGTAGGGAAGACTTATCAAGTGGGCTATCGAATTAAGTCAATTCGATATCAACTATCTTCCACGATCTCACATTAAGGGACAGGTTTTAGCTGACTTCATATCCGAGTATAGTAGTCCACGATCTAAAATGGATGAAGCGACATCATCAAATGGCGATGTTGTGACAAGCGACTCTGAGAGACTCGATAAATTGTTAACATGAGAAATATTTGTCGACGGTTCGTCAACAAATAAACGAGCAGGGACAGGTTTACTTCTAATCAGCCCTGAAGGGATACGTATGTGTGGAGCTTTTAAATTTGGTTTTAAAGCGACTAACAACGAGGCCGAATATGAAGCCCTCTTCGCTAGACTACGTTTAGCTAAAGAAATGGGAGCAGAATCTATCAACATTCGGAGTGATTCGCAGCTGATCGTTAATAAAATCACGGGTGAATATCAGGCGAAGGAAGATAATATGATCGCATGTCTTGAGAAAGCAAAAAGCGAACTTAAGTGGTTTCGGAACTTCACCATTGTTCAAATCCCTAGGGATCAGAATACAGTTGCTGATGCATTAGCAAAATTGGCATCGTCTTTGGAATCGGAGTCGCCGGACTGCGTACCTATCAAATTCATTCATACGCCCAGTACTACGTCCTCCGAACAAATGGTATCGCATGTAAACCAGCATCGAAGTTGGATGACTCCGATCTTGTCATATTTAAAGACAGGAATTCTTCCACAAGATAAAGCTGAGGCCAAGACGTTGCGATTAAGAGCTTGTCACTATACATTGATAGGAGAGCAACTGTACAAAAGAGGATACAGTGGTCCCCTTTTGCGTTGTGTTAACGATGAAGAAGCGGCCTACATCATCAGTGAAATTCACGAAGGCATATGTGGTAATCATTCCGCTGGGGATTCTTTGGCGGGTAAAATAATTAAACAATGCTATTACTGGCTTCAAGTTTACCTTGATGCTACAAAGTTCGCCAGGAAATGTGATAAGTGCCAACGATTCTCTCACGTACCGCGAATTCCCCCTCAACCATTGACAACGATGTCAAGTGTCTGGCCATTTGTGATGTGGGGAATCGATCACATTAGCCCCATGCCCATGGGAAAAGGATTTGTTCGATATGTGGTTGTAACCATTGATTACTTTACCAAATGGGCAGAAGCAGAAGCCTTGGCCACGATCACCACCAGTAAAATAAAATCTTTAATTTATCGAAATATTGTTTGCCGTTTCGGGATTCCTAATTCAATAATCTCTGATAATGGTAAACAATTCAATAATGAAGATTTTCGTGAATTCTGTAGCGGTCTGGGCATTCATAATAAATACGCTTCAGTCGCACGACCACAGGCGAACGGGCAAGTCGAGGCCATAAACAAGACCATCAAGCGAACTCTCAAAACAAAGCTTGATGAATCCAAAGGAAGTTGGCCAGGCGAACTCCCAGAAATCTTATGGTCATACCGGACAACACCGAGAACCTCAACTAATGAAACTCCATTCTCATTAGCTTTTAGGTGTGAAGCGAGGGTTCCTGTAGAAGTTGGAGTCGGGTCCTTGCGGCGAGATACATACAACAACGAAGATAATGAGGCCTTATTATGCCTAAGCCTCGACCTCATAGATGAACATCGATCTAAAGCACAACTTCGACTTGCCTCATATCAACAAAGAATGAAGTGATGTTTCGATAATAAAGTGAAGCGAAGAGATTTCATTTGCGGTGACTTGGTATTAAGGAAAATCATGATACATACTAAAGAGGTCAATGCTGGAGTTTTAGGCCCAAATTTGGAAGGACCTTACCGGATTGTAAAAATCATACGACCTGGAACATATCATTTGGAGGAGCTAAATGGGAAGCCAATTCTGTGAGCTTGGCATTCCGAACATCTTCGAAGATACTACCAATAAAGAAAAGAAATGACGATCTCCTGCTTCACCAAGATAAGCTTTCCTTCTTACAACTTAGATTCTGGTACCAAAAGAAGAAAGCTTTTAATTCCATAATTTTAAGATTTTCTCCAAATATGTATAAAATGCAAACAAGAAACCAGCACTTGAAAGCTTTTCTTAGTGCTCAACCTTAAATCCTTGCACAAATAAGCTCATTTTATGCCAAATATATACTTTTGGAAAAATGATAGTGCATGTTCCTTACGATAAACCCGTGTACAAACAAGCTTACTTATATCAAATATGTCTACAATTGGTAAAAGTGAGAGTACATGTGCGATCTATATTCTCGAATATGTGATCCAACCATTTCAAACAATACTTGAGTCTGCATACATTTTCAGATGTATGTATCCGACAACAAAACTAAGGATAATTTCTCTTATCAGTTTGAATATTCATATATACACTTGAGTCTATTTACATTTTCAGATATATGTATTGGATGATATAGTGAGGGGTAGTTACCCTTTTTAGTTTTTTATTTTTATTTTTAACCTACGACCTCAAGCACAGAATCTTGCCGAGGCATGATCGTGAGAATAGTTTGAAGGTAAAAAATCAGTATTAGCTTCTGAAAGGCGACCTAAGGCAATGTGCACAGTCGTTAAAGAGAATAATAATAAAATTTGTCATTGTATTAAAGATTTGTCTGAATCTATTACAAGGCATTCCTATGCAAAGCAAAAAGAAGACAAAATAAAAGAAGGCTTTCATGTAGATGGTTCGGTAGGAGGGAGTTTCTCTCATTCATCCTCGAATCCACTTTCTTCTTGTTCCTCTTCATGAGCTTCACCAAATTGTTGAGTCATCCAATCATCAAGTCTTGTGATATATTCTTGAGGAAGCATTGAATAATTAATTTCTGGATCGCTCAATAGGAGAGTTTTCACTACATTTAAAGCCAGATCGACCGTGTTTGCTTCAGTAGAGTTCGCCGCAGATAAAGTTTTCAAAGTTTCATTCTCCTGACGAACGACGTCCAGGGCGACCTCCTGATCGTTTATAACTTTTTGAAAAGTAGCATTCTCCTTTTGAAGGGCCTCTTCGCGAATTTTGCTTTCTTTTACTTCGTCAGAAGCCCTCACGGCCTCAGCTATCCGCACAGCCAGTTCATTTTTTGTTGTTCTGAGCGAATTATTCGTTTCAGTCCACACTCTTTCCATTTGTTGCAACTGTGTGGCATAATCAAGAGTCGCAGCAGACGCAACTTTAAGGTCGTTATTAATTCTATCGACCTCTCTCTTATGACTTGATCGCACTTGGTCGAGGGCACATTCAGCGATCACACGCTTGGCATCGGACTCTTTTAATTGTGCCTCCAACTCCTGGGAGCGTTTCTCATCGTATGATTCGGTTTTTGACTTCTCAAAAAGCAGGGCCGATACCACCGAAAGCTGAAAAATACAAATACAAAAATGAGTTAGCTTTATAAAGGAATTCAAAGTTAAATAGAAATACAAGCAGAAGGTCGTCTTACCTCGAGCTGAGAAGTAACCATGTTGGTCAACAAATCCGCTTTTGAGGTCACTGACCATTTATCAAAATCTTTCTAATAAATGCATTCCAACATCATAGATGTTGAAGCGCGAAGATGATCAGAAAGGTTGGCAATTGTATCGAGGATCGATTGCAGAGGATTCATATCGACTGGATCTTTTTCAGGTCCGACCTCTTGACCTCCTTTGCCACATCCTTACTTGCCAAAGTCACTTTCCTTTTTCTTTTCAGCGTAAGGGGTGGAACAACGATCTTCGTTTCTTCCATTTCAGCTGAGGATTGTTTTCCTTTCATTGATCTCGTTTGTCTGCCCAAAGCTTTAGTCGCTCCAATCCCCTCAACAGTTATTGTCCCGGTTGGAACGGTTTCTTTTATCAATGAAGCAACCCGCTCTAATACGACAACCCCCCTTTCTACCGTCTGAGTCTGATCGTCAGCAACCTCAAAGGTCGTTTTCTCTTTGCCTTTGGCATCACCAGATGAACGATCTAGCAATTCTTTATCTTGTGCTCCGCTGGCCGACGCAGAAGCAGCAAAAGTTTGAAGCTTTAAATTTGATTGCGAGCTAGCAACCACTTTCAACGGTCTCATTTTCCTTCTTTGAACCGCTGCTAAAACGAGAAGAGAACTATCCAAGTCAGCGATGTAAATATTTTTTTTCAAAAAAAAATAATAAGGATGAAAGATTTTACCTGGCTCAGGAAGAACTATTTTGAAGTTTGCCTCTGGGGCAATAAAGTTGTATTTCTTCAACAACTCAAGAGTAAGGAGATTGGCGCATTAAAGCTTATCCTCAGAGAGATTGTCGAATCTAATCATCTTGGTTTTGTCAACATTCTTTCGGACAGAATCACCGCGGTTGACTATAAACATATTTGAGATCGTTAGAAAAGAGATTTGCGACATCAAAAAAAAAAATCTCTCCCTCACTTGGTTCTTTTAATATCGTTCGACATCCCGGATAGTCGAAAAAGAAATATTTGGTCATGCAATCACCAGCATTGCTGATAGCACCACCGATACCCTTCGCGATCACTCTCCTTAAAGACATATAGTAGTAAGGATGAGTCTTGCTTGTTTTCAAACTATAGCCGCAAGCGAACTCCACGGCAGTTGGGACTTCGAGGTCGTTTTCCATACAAGCGATGTAAACACCCATTACGATGCGGTATCCATTTGGAGTTAGTTGCATCGGTGCCAATCCAAAATAATTCAAAACCTCTTGGATAAATGGGTGAAGGGGAAGGCATGCCCCCGTCATTAGAACTTGTTCGGACATCGCAGTCATACCCTGAGAGAGGCATTCCATGGAATAGTTGGGAAACCGGCGAATCGGCACCCTCAGGGCATAAGTCTCTGCGATCTCCTGAATTCTTCATATGTGATCGTAGTCTGCACGAACGAGTTCGGAGGAGGAAGAGTATTCCCGGGAGTATATCCTCTTGATTGATCGTCAGGAGAGTTGGAACGAGCAGGGGATCGATCGTTGGCCATCGAATAACCTGGGTACTGGAGTAGTAGCAGAGGTCGCGTTTGAAGATTTGTGGTACAATGTGCGGACTCAACCTCTTGATCTCTAGCGTAGATCGTCTGCAAAGGTACGACTGGTAAGGGAGGCAGTTCGTCATTAATATTGAATTGAATATGCAAAAATAGATGATCAAGACACCGATTTGATTCAGTCGACTCACTCGATGACGAACTAACGTCTATAAACTCAACCATATCCTACAAGTATAACCGCATACACGAAAATGTAAGGACAAACCCAAATGTTTTTGTTTCTTTGATTCATCATCTCTTTACCAACACAAAAAACCATATACACAATCATCCGAAACACAAACACCCATCACACACAACAAAGTTCCGAGTTTATCATTCGGGCATGGCAAAACTCAAAAGGAAGATAAGAAAAACAACGAAACCTTACCGAGATTTTATCTGTTTGAGATCACCGACGAATGATAACCGCAAGTTGATGGAAGACGTTTCACCGAAGGGAAAGAAAGTTCGTAGATGGCAAGAAAAATTTCAGAGAGTTTTGGTCTGCCGAAGTTGCGAAAATGCTTAAATGGTGAAGAAGAAGTGTTTTCCCTCTTCTAAAACAGTCAAGTTTCGAAAGTTTTTTCGACAAATCGTAACCGTAGGATAATCCGACCTGGCAGTAATCGACGGTTCTAAAGTGTTTTTTACATATGATATGTAAAATAATGGGATAATCCTGATCGTTCGTTGTCAAAACGTGGCATAGATCCAACAGGACAATTATTATTCTTAGGGTATGCCGGCTAAACCAATCCAGACCGTTCAAGATGAACACGTGTCAACGATTTGTATAAACGTAACCGTCAAGGTAGTGCGCGCGTGACCAATTTCTTTTTTTTACGCACGGATAATAATGGCAACACATTTAATGCGCACGTCTAGCATTTAATGTTTTTGCAGTTTTCCAGTACGGTTGTCATTTCAGCCAAATCGTCCTAGAAAATGAAGCGCCAAAGAATAATCCGCATAATCTATTTTTTTTCCGTTGAAATCATCCATACGATGTTGTCCTCAGTAAGATCGTAATCTTAATGTCATATCGCCAAACTCAACGCAACGAAATAAAAGATGTGATCGTCACTTGTGCTTTTTGAAATCAGAAGGCAAATTCCAAAAACCAGGGGGTATTTGTTATGGGCAAATTTGTCTCTAAAAGAATCATGAATAGGAGCGATGTCATGCGACCTGTGAGATCGTTACACCTGGTCAAACGCAATGTCACCATGACGCAGGGGTTAACTGAGATGGGTAAGATTGTATTTAAAGGTTATGTAAGCAGTAATTTTGTACGCGAC
>WYDK02072454.1:0-10448 GCA_009867345.2 Toxicodendron radicans | reverse complement strand
TAATGATAGTTATAATTAATAATATGTCATAATGATTTTACCATATTGATATGGTGAAGTTTAGAAAGAAAGGAATATAATTTATGTTATGGCATATTTACATGTATGGTGTATAAGTGACTTATCTCTTATGACCTTTGAATGAAATAAAGGAAGAGATTATAGATCGGTTACTTTGCATGAGAGCAATAAGTCATACTTGAGAAGTATAAGAAAATGAGTTACATAGGCAAGACATAATAAATATTTTGTTGTGACATGTCACTACCCATGAGTTGGGAAATTGAGTTATTATGGTTGTAGCGATGGAGAACTTGTGGGCAGCCGCTACATGAGACCATGGCGGTGTCGTTATATATATGACGACATCTCTCGTGAGTGTCGCTATATAAGGCCATGGCGACCGTTGTTATATGAGGCCATGACGACATTATACCACCGCGATAGAGTGGCTAGTCATTATGAGAGAAGTGATTATGAGATAGAGAGATTTTACTCACACGGCCAAAGTTCCGAATCCATGCTTCAACCTAGACCGATCGACATATGAGAATGAGAAAAGAGAAAGAAAGAAATAATGAGTATGAGTCTTGCTTATGTATTACCGATCATGCATATGAGAGGGTTGCATGGATAGTTGAGATTATCTTGTAGTTTTCTACTGTTGATTGATGACGTATAGTAGAACTTATATGAGTAAGAGAAGATATGAGTAAGAAAAGAATATTGATGTTTTATTAAACGGAGATGAATTTTATTTTGAATATTGATTTGCTTACTGAGCGTTTGAGCTCACTCCGTTATTTTAAATGATTTTGCAGGTAATAGGTGATTATAGGACCAGAAGGGGAGTTGACACACAGGGAGATCAGCGGGCCTCATCGACAGTGTCACATTTTTTATACTTTTTTATGTGTATATAGTGTTGTAAAAATTAATGAGATACTTTATATACTTATATTTTATATAAATGATGAAGTGTGCACATATTTTCTGTTATGAGATTTCCTTATATTATATTATACATATAAGATATTACAGGAAAATAATGCAATTAACAATATCGAAAACCCAAGAACACAAAAAGTTTTAAAGTGGTTCAGCCTTTATATTGAGTGCTTACGTCCATTGTAGCTATAATGCTTTTTATTGAATATTTTTGTAACCCTTTTTCACTAATAAGTTAGGGTATTTATAGTGTTACAATGCATAAGGTAAGTGTGCCCAATCTGGAATTACAAGTTGAAAAGGAAAGTAAATCCCAAAATACCAGGGATTAGAAGATCGATTTGGAATCAAATCAGATCTCATCTCGATTCTTGGGGGATAAGACTTATGATCATATGAGTTGACTATGTAATCTGGGCGAGCCTACAGATTCTGGCGACCCTTGACTTATAATCGACCTTTTATGACTGGATCGGACCCTTTATCCGTCAGGCTCTTTATGGCGACCTGAAACTTTTGTTGATCTTCTGATGAATGAATCAGACCTTCTGTTTGTCGGGCTTTTATGGACGATAACTTAACATCGGGCAGCTTCTAGGTCAGCCCGCCATAAACCATTTTGACTTCTTACTCATTCATTGTTCGACTTATGCAGACTCCTTGTAGAAAACCCCGCACAACATCTACCCCCCAGTGTTTGGAGGTCTTTGTCAAGCTACAAACACTATTGTCAATTGAGTCCACTGTCTTGAGATAATGAATCGTTTATTTCGATGACTGTCGGGTTGTCTCGTTTTATTTAATGCAACAATTTCTTTAATTGCTCTCACACCTGGAATCGTCGCTTCGTGTGTCAGCAGTTATCATTATGGGGCTCGACGGTTACGCTATTTTCCCGGATCTCTGACACGTGTCAGGTTTGGACGACTCAGGTCGCTCCCATATTGAACGGTCGAGATTCCTTGCCCAAATCAATGGTTGCGATCAGTTCCCGCCCCGTTCGAATTTTACTATAAATAGAGGAAATTTCCTTCATCCTTACTATTCACATATACTGTCACCTTCTTCTGCAAAAAGTAAACTTATCTTGTTCTCATAACTCCTTCGACGACCCTTTCTGGTGTCTTCAGGCGTCTCTCGACCTTTTTAGGTGAGTATTCTCTTAATCCTCCTTGCGTTCATTGCTTCCACTTATGTTTTGTTAATGGTAAGGATAGTTTATAGGGTTTCCTGGGTCTCTCCCTAAGAGACGAAGCCAGAAATGACCACTTTGGTCGTCGGATTCTGTCATCGGAATCTGGGTTTTAAGTTTAAATTTGGCGAGCCTGCCATAAATTCAAAAAGCTCAACATCAGGCTCTCTTAGGCACCGGGTCCGATTACAAGTGTTTATGTTATCGGCTTATAGGCTCGATCGTAACACTTGTTCAATTCGTGTTTCAGGTGTCTAGCCCAATGGTACACATTTTTATGGCGTAATGGACCCCACTAGTATCTGGTCGGGGATCTCACATCCGACAGGAATTGTCCCCCTTTAAGGGATTTCTCATTTTGCCTTCCACATCAGTCGAACCCAAGATCAAGGGGCTATAGTCAATTGGGGAGCATGGTGTGTACCATTGGGCTAGTTTCACTAGGTGTTGGAACATCTGTTAGTGTGTGCACATTTGTGAAGGCTACAGAACACACATCTGATTCTGTCATAGGAAAACAGGTAGTAAAGGTAAAATGTCATTCCCATTTGTCACTTTTACAATAAGAAATGTCACATCAGACTCAAATGCTTCAAATTCGTTGCGTATTTACGAAAGGGAAAACGCATATCTGGGAAAACCCAACTACCCACTTGCAAGTCTGCTAGTCGTTGATTGAAGACTTATGAACAAAGAGTGGGAGTATGATTGCATGATGTGGTTGAGGGGAAGAAGTAAGTTGAAGGGGAGAATTATTTTGAAGTGTTCTTAAACTTAGTCTTTTGAACTTGGCTATTTGTTTTTGCTGAACTTGGTCATGATGTTTATCTTTGCTGGAAAATTATGTTTAAGTTATGATTATGTTCTTGTTTTGTTGATTGAATTCTCCTGTTAAGGGGGAGTTTTTATGTTTTTGAACTTGATGAAAGTTCTCTGTTTAATTTTGAATATGTGTGTTCATATTGTTAAGTTTTCCATTTGTGGTTTGATTTTGTTTTTGTTTGATTGATTGAACACTTTCTGTTTTTTGTTTGTTTTTTAGTGACATGTGATGACTAACTCTTTCGTGATTCATGATTTGAAATGGGTTAATTATGCTTTGTTCATAAGTATGACAAATGGAGAGATTGTTTTTATTCTAATTTTGTCAAACTTATGAATGTGTTTGTGCACATATGCGTGTGCATGTTTGAATCAGACATTTAATTGACATTTGTCTGATTTTATTTGTGAGCACATTATAGTATGTTGGCACATTTTAATAAGACATTTTATTGATTTCAAGTCTGATTTCTTTTTGTACAGGTGTCCCATGTTTGATCCAACCTAGGATATTTTGTGTGTGTTTTGTTAGGACTGTGAGGACCATTTTATATGTGTCTTTGTTTCACCCATGTGGTCCATAAAGTTGTTTATCTTTTTCAGACCTGACATTTCTTTTTGTAGGTGCACAACAATAGAGATTTACTTAACTTTTGTCAGCCCCTTATCTGCTGACCTGGCAGGATTTGTCTTGAGCAAGCATTCTCTATTCATCATCTTCTAGCTTGCTCAAGAGAGAGAACGAACCAAGGATATTTTGTCTTTGACATTGTGCTCTCAATTTTCAGAGAGTTTTCCTTTGGTTCGTTCCATTTGTTTCATGTTTCATTTGATTATGATCATCCATATATAATTTATTATTTGTTTTGTTTCATTTATGTGTTGCTGTTGTGAGCACATTTCGTATATGCTCTTATTGATTGAACTTTGAGGAACGATGTTCCATTGTTGAAGACCGAAGTATGGCTTCGTCATCTGAACCTTGAGAGGAGCTCAAGCTGACCAGGAGTGGCTCGGGGTGAAGCTAGTTGTAGAAGAACGAAGTTCAACCAGAGGGTGAAGATTGAAGTGTTGTGACAACATAGAATTTTCATAACTGATGCTTGTCTTTGGCTTTGTAATTAAACTATGAATGTTTTCTATAGTGGATTAGTTTCATCTGGACCAGGTCCCACGGATGTAGGCCGAACCATGTAAAAATGATTGTGTTCTTTACTTACATACTTGGATGTTTGTTTACCATATGCACTTAAAGAACACAATGAACATTAATCCACAACTTAGTAAATATTTCATTAAGTGTTAATTTCTGTTGTGCTTGTTTTAAATGGGTAACCAATCTTGGACTTGACCCAAGTTAAACCAACAATAACTAACATATTTAATGGTTTTCATGTAGGTTGTATTTCCAGTAAACTTGGGTAAAAATCACTGGGTGACTACAAAGATAGAATTTGAAGCCTTGAAAGTGACAGTTTACGATTCCAACTTACATGGAACCTAGGATGACTACAACGAAAAACATGTGGAATCGGTCCTTAAATTGAAGCCCTACATGTTAAAGTAAGTTGGTTACTACGATCGTTATCCAGACAAAAAGTCAATAGCGCCTTTTATATTTGAACAACCTAAGATGGGCGTTCCACAGTAAGGTGACAATGTCATCTATAGGGCCTATTGTATAAGGATGTCTGAGTATATAGCCTTAGGATTACCTCGTTCTATTATTCAACCGCATGACGGTGAAAATCTTAGAAAGATGATGGCTTACTTTATATTCAGTAGGGGGTTATTGTTATGATTGTACAGACATTTGTAGACTTTTATATATATATTCATTTTGATATTTTTTTCTAAATTCATAACGGTTGTTTATATTATCTTGTTATTTGAAGTAATCTACTTTATAGAATCTATAATCAATTAATTAGGATTCATCACATTACCCTTACGTTAATGCAAAACCATATGCTGTTTTAAAGTCAATTTGGTTCTTCATGAATATGTTATATAAATGATTGACTTAAGAAATTTTGATCCTAGAAAATGATTGAATTAGGACCTACGGAACTTTGGTGTCAGTCCCTTGGCAACCTAACCGATACAGTGTCAGTGACCGGTACATTGTATTAGACACCAATACTCTTGTGTGGGTCACTGGCAACTCAATTGACCAATACAAATTTATGATTGTATTGATACCAATTTACGATTGTACATATATGTATAGATTGGTTATATGTATATTCAATCCGTATTTTTGTTTATTCACAAGGGTTGTTCATTAAGCTAAAGGTCATGGAAACCCAATTTGCATAATAAATCCTTACATAATTTCAAACGATTACAAGTCGAAACTTCCAAATAAAATACATTTAAAGAGAATTACAAATCCAGCAATTAAATGTTTCTGGATGTCGAAGCTCTAGGCAAAAGGATCAGATAATGGCAAGTTTTTTTATTGTGTCCATACGCATTGCACCGACTGCACCTACTTGGAGTGACATTCTCTCTCCTCGATCGTATTCGGACCTTCAGACACCTTCTAGGTTGCCATCTAATAATCGATGGAAGTATAACCTTATTCTTGACTTTATCCAGTCTATCAATCATTTTCTTCACCAATAAGGAAGAAAAATTATGCATAAGCTAGCCCATGGTTTTCATTTATGCACTTGTCCAAATAGTATTCGTAATAATCAATGACATTATTTTCTCTCAAAACCACCAAAGCATGCTTACATGGAAGCCTATAAAGCTCAAAACGACAACATGTGCATGTCCTCATTTCCATTTTCACAATTGATGCCTTCCTGCCTCATAAACCTCAAATACATTTATATTTGTCGATGCAACCTAAAAGGTGGCAGACCGTCTGATCCTCTCAATTATGAACTTGTGTGTCCAAGGCGTTAAGTGATTAGTAACTTCACTGACTTTTGTCCTCCGTTTATAAAACCACCTTTAGGGATGGGCGTAGGGAGTGGCAAGGCCAGAGACCCCATTCCCGACCCTCTAGGGGATTCCTCGTCCCTGCCCCATAGGGATGGGGTAACCTTCGTCCCTACCTCGTCCTGCCCTGTATGCAAGGAATAAATTAAAAAAGAAAAATTGAAGCAACCATGTTTAGCCACCATGGTTAACGAAAGAAGAAAAGCGTTGTCGGTTGTTGTCGTGTTATGGCTCGTGGTTGTGCCGACTGTCTGGCTGGGGACTTTCTTTGAACAGGTGGGGGTAGAGTTGGGTTTAGGAAGGCAAATGTAGTGGGGGTGTGAAAGATGACCGACGACTGAGGGTGGCAACTCACCAACAATCAAAACAAAATCAACACTCCAAAATCAACACAAAACTCTCAATCAACTACAAGGACGGTCACGCGACTAGGACAGTTGCGCGAGATTGTTGGGGCTCTGTGATGACGAGCGGCTGAGAGGACGAAGCTCATAGCTGTGAGGACGATGCTTATGGTTGTGACATCATTGATTCCAATGTGGCGGTTGTGACGTTGTCAATTGCTACACGACCAAACCAAATTTCATGGTTGAGCGGCGGGGCCAAAATGGAAGAAACCTAAGAGAAGAAGAGTAGAAAAATGAGATTGTTGGTTGTGACGCGGCCATACCAAATTTCCTGGTCAGGTGGTGGCAGGCAAAGGAAGAAGAAACCTAAGAGAAGAATAGTAGAATAAAAAAATTGTTTTTGTGTTGGGAGAAACGAATAAATAAAGAAAGAAAGAAAAATGTTATTTGTTGTAAAGAAATGTGGCACTGCTCCAAATAAGTTAACGGGGCGGGGCAGGGAGATCTCTATCCTTGGGGAATTTCTTAATCCCCATCCCCGACTTTTTCTGGTAATCCCCGCCTTATGCAAGGCAGGGCGGGGCAGGGCAGTGAAAAGGCTTATCTCTAACCACCTTTGTGTAATAGCCCTAAAAAACTCTGCAATTAAATCAATTGGAAAGCTCCTAACATTTGTCAAAACGACATTCATCGACTCATTAGTGTTGGCCATCATTCATTCCCGATATCTTGTTCTAAATATCGAGCACACTACAGATTAAATGCCCTTATCTTACGGAATAGGTTGTGGAATGATGCAATCATATATTTCTTTGTAGCCTTAAAGTTCAACTTGAACATGGCTTATTGTCTCTTCCAATTAGTGTGCATGTTCATGGATATGTGGTGCCTGCATGAAACATAAACAACATGAGGGAAAACATTGGGCAAGTCTTTATCGATGATTGAATGTCTATCTAACACAATTACATGTTCTTCAACTTCAGTAATGACACCTTTTATCTCTATCAAATACCCATCCCAATAGGCCTCAAACTCACCAACACCAACACAAAACTCCAGAGGAAAATTTTGCTTGTTTCCATTTGTATATGTAGTTATAAACAACGAGCCCCGGATATTTTCCTTTAAAATGTGCAACATCTATGGCAATTACAAGTCTAATGTATCAAAATCCTCTTATTGTAGCACTCACAACTATAAAGAAGACCTTAAACCAATTATCTCTTTTGACAACCACATATATGATCGTCCCAGATTAGTGCACTTGAGCATGTGACAATATGATGGTAGCTTGGCGAATGAGTCTTCATGCGTTTCTCTTAGAAGATTAAAGGCATACTTTTTAGCTCGCCATGTTTTATCGAACGATATACTAATCTTCAATTCTTCACGAACATCATCTTGGAGAGGCCTCGAACCATAGTTGCAACCGACTCGTTGAAACTTAGGCAGTGAATATAGTGCTAACACTCTAGTAAAAGCATTGTTATTGTTAGGGAAAAGTTGGTCTCTAGCATAAGTACAATTTTTTACTTCGAAATACGGGTTGGTATCATCCTCATTAGGGGTGGGCAGGTCTGGGTACTCGCCCTTTTTTTAAGGAATCGAAATAGATCAGTTCCGATTTTGGTTCTGGTTCCGGTTCCGGTTCCGGTTCCTAGAACCTTGGAATCTGAACCTAAAACATAAGTTTCGGTTCCAGGTATCCAGGTTAATTTTATTTATCCCTTAATTTTTTAAAAATGACAAATACACCCTCAATAGTTTACAAAAATTATAGTTTAGTTCCAGCTTCTACCTAGGTGCTCGGACCTTGGTTCTGATTCTGGTTCCGGTTCCGGTTTCGATTCCAGATTCCCGATTCCACACTATAGGAACCAAAACTAGAATCGACCACTTCCTGATTTCTAAACCCGGAACCTACCCTAACGGAATCAAAACCGAAACCAAAACCCCAGGTACCCACCGGTTCCAGTTCTGGCTGGTTCTTTTGCACAACCCTAATCCTCATTACTCGAACCCGCCACTTACAGTTTGTAGAATCCTTACATATGGCCTCAAATCGATCCCTAGTTGACCGAGAAAGTTCATTTGTAATCCAAGCCAGACCAATCTATCTTTTATCTCTTGCTTTATATTGAAAGCAAGTCCGACCCAAATATCACCATCTTTGGTGCTTGACACATCATCTAAAGCTACTTGAGATGATCTTGGAATGGAAATCCCTGGTATGTTACCATTACATAGTCCCGAGAAGGATGGTCTAACTCCAGTATCGGTACTCTATGGTAGACATATCGATGAATTGGGTGATGGAGCAAGTATGTCTGTCGAAACAAGAATACCAGTTGTCGTCTTCTCTTCCTTGGCTACAATTTGTATCGACATCATCATTGCAACCCCTTGATCATATTCTATATCTTTCATCCCTTAGTCAACTCATCCAATCCCAAGACATTGTCATACTCTTCTACAACCGTGTTTACATTCAGATGAAAGTTTTAGGTATAGTTAGGTGCCACAAGCTCAACAAACCCACGCACCTCATTCGTTAGATTAACACCCACTTGATTCAGTATTGGTTCCCGTTGTGTATTCGATGACTCAGTGTTGATATAGTTGCTACTAGAAACAGAGACTAACGGTGCATTAACCAATGACACATGCAATGGAAGGTATCTCGTCAACTCTTCCAATTGCATGTCAAAGAAGAATGTTAAATCATTGTCATTCTTGATCATTATGGGATACTCTTTTACGACTTGCAAGTACTTCACGGTCAAAGTCAAATTATTCCGACTTCTATTGACATGTATTTCTACGTATAACAACTCGAGAAGGTCTTCATAATTCACTTCTCTCGGTATTCTAAGAGCTTTTGTGTTGAATTCTACATATTATTATGCCCCATTACTCTGGGTCTCCCATTGTCTTCCATATTTCACAATAGCACAAGCCAAGTTCCTCATTTTCCTTAAAAAACCACAAAAAAAAAAAGTCAATGGTTAATCAAACCACAATTTCGTAACGAAGAAATGCAAGTAGAATGATATTCAAAGCACAAAACTGACATCGACCAACAGTGATCGACATAGAGTGTCGTCTGTGTCGATCATTTGGACAGAACCTTAGTTTACTAACATAGATCAACAACCTGCTGTTGGTCATTTATCGGTGGATAACCCTTATGTGACCAACAATGACCGACAGATGGGTGTTAGTCATTATTCATCTTCGACCTTTAAATCAAATTTTGATCAACTATGACCAACATGATCGATATTATATTCCTGCCCTATTTTCTTGAAAAACACCTAAAACCGTCCATTTGCATCATGCCCATTCAACACTAAGCTCATACAACGTACAAAAACAACAATCTAATTAAAAAAAAAAAAAACCACCTTCATTTACATGTTTAAGACACATATATTTGAAATCCATCAACAAAAGTAAACATATACAACTTCCAAATGACATAACATACCTTTCTCTCTTTTTTTCTAAATTTTAAAAAACAACAATACACCCTCAAATGGTTCAATAACACCTCCTTTGAATCAAAAGAAGCCGATTTTCTATTGATTGCTAGAGGTTGAGCTTTTGAATGCTTGGAAATTGATTGAAGGGTTAATGAAGTTACTATGGGGGCAATTTTGTTCAGGAAATTAAGAGAAATTAGGGGTGGACTAGTCATTGAAACATCTTTCCACACAAGGGCTAGTTTTCAATTCTCACCCTACATGTGGGCCCTTTTTTATCATTTATCTTTTAAGTAAGATGTTAGAAATTATTTGAAGGAATAAGTAATTTTATTTTTTATTTATTTTAATGTTTTAGATTTTTTTTAATTTATATAAAAAAATTAATTGCATTTTTAAATGATATTACCTTCAAATAAGGATGAGCACGGGTAGAGGGTAGAACCGGAACCTACCCGAAACCGACCTTCATAGGGTAGGTTCCGGTTCCAAATAATTGGAACCAGTATTATGCGGTTCCAGTTCCGGTTCTTGCATGTGTAGGAACAGGAACCGGAACCTGGAACCGAACCCAATATCGGGTACCCTGGATGGAACCTGCATAGGAATCGGGACTAAAAATAATATCAGTAAAGTATGGGGGGTCTAGGTAATTTTACATCAAAATTTAAATTGCACATGTGCTGGGCTGAGTTTGCTGAC
>WYDK02072403.1:0-10451 GCA_009867345.2 Toxicodendron radicans | reverse complement strand
GTCTTTTCTCATGAAGAATGGAGTTTGTAATGATGTATATCCTCTTTTCTCCAAGAAATCAAGACCAAAATTTATCAAAGCTAGATTAAACCGTACACCATCTCCTTTCAAGTAATAACATCTACCCGACTACCCCCAGCGACATCAGCACCTATTCTAAGGCATAAGATCAGTTCACAATAAACTAATCTATAATGGATTGAAGTAGATATAAGAATGACGAGAAGTGAATAGAATTGCATTAAAAGTGGGGAACAAATTCCCAAAAATCTGCTACTAAGTATTGATGCATATGAAGTTGATACAGACTAAAAGACATTATGGCCAAGTTCAAGAAACAAAAGTGGACGACTTATCATGGCTCTGGATGGAGGATTATAGCTCAAACAAACTCAAATTGAACCAAATAATGCATATGCTTGAGCTAAATCAGAAAAAAAATAATAAAACTTATTTTGAACATTATCAAAACAAATTAGTACCAGAAAAGACAGTGAAAAGGAGATTATCAAACCATCCAATCATAGATTTATTGATCATCCAAGGACGACCTGTCATAAACAACTAAAAGTTATACTTCTCATCTCCAAAAGGGAAGCAAATTAATAATAATGCCTGATTATAAGTGAGAACTTTTAATACCTTTCTTCAAATCTGCAATTCCAAGAAGCTCAACAAGCTCAACGTGATTCTTCAGTTTTGGCTCCGTTCTTTTCTCTCCCCATGTTCTAATCACAGCATTATTTGCCTACACAAATCATTCCCACTTCATAATATCACCTACAGCATCAGGCAACACGGAATTACACTAACTCAGCCAAGTCAAATACCTCATCATCACTGACTGGTACTGAATCATGCACGAGGTTTCCAACTATTTCCAACTTTGATTTCAATACTGTCCATGCCTCACGAACTTCAACTTTTTTTTAGTTGTTGCTCGCTTGACCTCCTCTGACTTTGCAATCATCTCAGTCGCATCATCTTTCGATTTTTTCCAAAACAATTACAGAATTCAATTTCATAAACAAACACCAAGAAGTTTTAAACAGCGAAAAATAAAAATAAAAATAAAAATAAAAATAAATAAATAATGTCCAACATATAAGTAAATACTTTACACAACATTAGGTTGCCTCTATACCCAACAGAGAGGATATTCAAATAAGAAATCCATACATATCTCAGGTTGATCTACTTTATAAAATATAAACATCCCTTAAAGATGCAAAAATAGTTATATAACTAACACTCGAGGATATACTTATGTTGATTCTATTAACTTCAGCAAGCACATATTCAGCATTCTGCTTCTGCATCTAAATACCATTGTAAGCGTTCCCAGAATTTCAGTTAGGGCTGTGTTTGGTGGCACAAATTTCAACAACCTAATGTATGTAGATGGATCTGAATTACATTACATACTCAACAAACTTAATTTCAGTTCAAAAACTCTAGATCCAACACCATGTTCCATGGCAATGAATAAGTAACTAAAAACATTAAAAACATTAAAAACATTAAAAACATTGCCCAAGCCTCAAAAAAAATATATATTGTTGGAGTTAGGACTGGCTCCTAACTCTTTAAAAATAAAATAAAAAACAGAGAAGGAGAAGATGACGGTAGATGAAGTAAGAGTCTACATTTTTCCTTCTTCACATTTTTTCATTCAATATAAAATGTGTGTGTTGTGTGTAACTAATTTTTCATTAAAATTCAGAATTTATACAAACATCTTTTGTGCACTGTGGCACTTTACAAGCAAATTAATATCAGCCACATATCATTAACTTAACACCTGCCACACACACCATTAACAACTACACTTACATCGCATTACTAAGCACCTAAAATTCAGCTGATCAGAAGCTGAATTCACCAAAAACCGTCACATTTGATTATCAAAAAAGTCAGTCCATCTGAACTGCTCCAAGGCCAATTTGCTGCACTTTGAACTCCAACTTTGCCGCCAACTTGCTGCTTCAACCAGCAACTATTTACCTTTATTTCCAGCAAAATATCATCACATTCAACACTCCTCCTTGATATTTTTACTGGAAACTCTAAGTCTAAACCTTAGTTCTACAATTTTCCGGAGGAGTTTTTTTTTTCATCAGCTTCATGAACCTTTTCAGTCATGAAGTTTTCATCTTCAGCCTTCATCTTTGTTAGAGTTATGATAATGACTCAATTAAGATGATTAAATTACCCAATTGTGCTTAATTTGAATATTTATTAGGACAATTAAAAGAATGTAAGAATTAATTCATGAAAAAATCACTTGTTAATTTTTTCTCACAATTTGTGCATGTTTGGAATGATTTATGAGATGTTGTGAGTTGATATTAGGTTGTGATGTTTTGTTTAGGGTTGAAATTGCCTTAATATTGCAAAACAGGGGGGTTTAATGTCATATTTCAGGGGTGACTCTGTCGATTTTTCTTTTGTGTAGGGGCTGAATTGATATTTGCCGCATTTTCTATATAAATGAATTTTTATTCATGAACAGGGCGTCTTCTTCATTGAACACCCAACCTCCAAACCAGTGAAGAAGCCTAACCTTCACCTTCAGCCTCCATGACTCCTCACCTTCCCATGCAACCATTCATCTTCCACCATTATTGAACACCACCTCCACTTAACTCTCACGCCACCACCACTCACCACCGCATTTTTCGGCGTGATTTTAGCTTCTCCGACGATCGTTCAGCTTCCTCAGCAGTAGATCGTCATCTCCTCCACCTCCACGCGTCAACCCAGCACAGATTTGGCCTTCCACGCACCGTCGCGTCTCCTCATCTTCCAGTCCAGATTTGCACTATTTCCGGCATCTCCTCATCTCACCGCCCAAATATTCAACATCCTGGGAGTCTGGTCTTTCCTCCCACACTTTCCGATCATCGACCGGAGTTCCCACGCGCCGTCGCGGCTTCTCGGTTTCTAGCAGATTCCGACACATTCTGGTGACCCCTCAGCTCCCTAGCAGTAGATCTAGACTCCCCATGTCCAGATCTATCCATTGGTGTGCTCAGATCTCATTTCCGAGACTGTTGATCGAAAGACTCACCGGAAAATTAACTTTTTCCGATGAGTTGTGACGTTTCGTATTCTGGGCATTCCGTTGGTCAGTTATGTTCGCTTATCGCACCATATTGACGCCGATCATCGCCTCTCCACCATGGGCAGCCCCGTTCGCATTATTTCAGCCCTCGTCGACATCTCGATGAGCAGCTAAGTTCCTGGTTTCCCGTTACGGAAGAGGCGAGATCGAGATTGACACCCACGACCCTTGTCGTTAGCTCTCGACTAGTTGGATGAGTTCGATCATTGATATTCGGTAGTATTTCTTTTTTACTATATTTTTTTTCGTTTCGTGTTCGATTTTGATACTTTAATATAGTCGGTGTATTAATTTGATTACCATGTCTCCGTTGAGCGTTATTATTAATTAAAATTAATTGTACGATACATGTTAGTTTGAATATGTTAAACGTTGAATATTGCTTTTAAGTAATAAAGTTGTATTCATGTTTAATTTCATTTTTACGTGTGATGCATGTTTCGTATAATTGGTTCATTTGATATTGCGTGTTAACAAATTGTATTTATTAATTACGTACTAGCTAGTGATATTTCATGTGTAGCGTTTGTCGGTATTCAATGATAGTCTTTAGCTAATCGAACTTGAGTAATCGGGTGAGACAAGAAAGATTATACCTAGAGTATCAGTGAGCGAGTTTCTTGGTTTGCCTTGCCTTGTAGGTTTAGGAAACCATAGAGCGTGATTAAGAGTTGTGATAGTTAGTCTCGTATCGACCCAAAACCGTAACGGCAACATTTTTATCATCAAGTTTTAAAATAGTTTTTTATTTTCAAGTCTTTAGATAATTGCCTTTAAATTCTTTAGTTTTAATTAAGTTACTTTAATTTCACAATTTGTTTCCTTAGCATAGCATTAATCCATTGAATCCGACTTTTTAATTTCCATTTACTCGAATATATAGTTAGTCATAAATACTTGCTCCTCGTGGATTCGACTCTGCTTACCGCTAACTACGGTAATTAGAATAAACTTAATTAATTTTGTTGGCCGTGATGATCGGTTTCGACTATCTTCAGTTGCATCATTGCCAACATGTGTGGCATCTTCATCATTTCAGCAAATGCCATTAGTATTTTCTTCTTCTGCCTAAAGAATTTAGGCACTTCATTGCCATGTTTAATGGCTTCATCATCACCATTTTCACATCGTCTGCAGATTTTGAGATCTGCAAAACAACAACAATTAGTACTCAAAGTCTTAAAACTTAAGCTCTTTGAGTCATCATCTTGTGTTCCCAAATATTTCAGAACACAATTCATTAAAATTTCAAATCTGAAATTTTTTATTTTCTGAAAATTTTGCTGGAGCTTCATGCCACGGCTTGGATTTGTGCCATAACATCACCATCAATCAGCTGCCATCTTCTGTAGCTTCTCAACATCTTCAGCTCCAGTTTTTTCTTTATCATTTCTCCAAAAAGGAGAACATATTCGACAAGCCATCATCAACCTCAAAGTCTTCAAACAAAGCTTTGAGTCTTCAACATTTGTTCCTTTACATTTGGGAACAAAATGTTCTTCAAGTCTGCAACCTTTTCTTCTGCTACAGATCTTCATTTTCTCCAAAAAAAGAGAACATATTTGGCTGCCTATATCTTCATTTTCTACAACATTTTGCATCTGTTGCAGGTCTTCATTTAGGGAATAGAGTCTTCCCCTTAAAACAACTTTTGGTTGCTGCCTTTCTCATCTTCAAGATCTTCATTTTCTAAAGATCATCACTTCTGGAGCTTCTCCTCCTTGTTGGATTTTCTGCCAAGGTTCAGTTGTTGTCTTCTTCAACGGCTTCTTCTTCCTCTACTCCAGACTTCATCATCTTCTTGTCTGCAACTTAGCTTTTGCTGCAGACTCTTCATGGTGGTGGTGGAATCTTCATCTTCAAAACAGCACATGCATAGGTGCTGTTTGTTCTCCCAGTTTTTCTCAAACAAATTCGGCTCCTTAAGATCATTGGGGGCTCTGATACCATGTTGGAGTTAGGAGCCAATGATTCAAGCTCCTAACTCTTTAAAAAAAAACAGAGAAGAAGGACAAGAAGACGGTAGATGAAGTAAGAGTCTACATTTTTCCTTCTTCACATTCTTTCATTTAATATAAAATGTGTGTGTTGTGTGTAACTAATTTTTTCATTAAAATTTTGAATTTATACAAACATCTTTTGGTGCACTGTGGCACTTTACAAGCAAATTAATATCAGCCATATATCATTAACTTAACACCTGCCACACACACCATTAACAACTATACTTACGTCACATTACTAAGCACCTAAAATTCAGTTGATCTGAAGCTGAATTCACCAAAAACCGTCACATTTTATTATCAAAAAAGTTGGCGGCACTGTGGCACTTTGCCGCCAACTTGCTGCTTCAACCAGCAACTATTTACCTTTATTTCCAGGAAAATATCATCACATTCAACAAGATTGTTAAATTCTCACCTGATGCAAGCTTTTAGGAAATGAGAAGAATGACCAACATTAGTAGTACCTATTGCTCATTTACTGCAACAATTGTCGATTTCTTTTCGAGAATATGAATGCCTCTGAGTACTAAAAAAGAGAAAATTAAGAGAATCACAGGTTGAATGAAGTATTTCTTATTTTATTATTTAAAATGTGAAACCTGGCAATATTTGGCTATAGTTTCTGAATTTTATGCGTGAAAACACAATTACACAAGAAAAGATGAATTTGTGTACAAAACAGAACTGAAACTCTGTAGAAAAGAAGAGAAGGAAGAAGAGGATAAAAAACAAACAAAACATTGCAGAACAGAGTACTCTGTAATTACCTCAGAGTATTCCTTTAGTTACTTGTTTCAGATGACAACCGTAGCACAGACTCCATTTCTCCTTTTATGGCTGGAGCACGGAAGGGATTTTTCAGATTTTCTGCTTCTCTTTGTTTCAGGAGTTGGGTAATTGATGAAGGTGAGAATATATTTATCTAAACTCTTTGATCTTCTTCTTTTCATGCCAATTAATAAACGTTCTTGCTTCTTGAACTAAATATTTCTTTTTTATGTAGGCCAATCTCCTCTAGGAAGATAGTACTTTCTCAATACATTTCATGCTTTAGTGTGTATATATATGTCTTTTTGTATGCCAGGTTTAGGCCTTCTTCATCTTCAATTTACTTAATTGTGTTAAGGTACAGTAGATTACAAGTATTAAATGTTTATATTTACTTTTATTATTACAAGTATCCATAGTTACATTTTGATGTGTTAATTTATATTCTCTCCATCTTTATATTTCTTGTTGATTCTTTGTCTTCAATGTATGTTTATCTGTATCTCTATATTTAATCAAGCTCTCGATCTTTCTCATATTCCTTCTGTTTTGTATGACAGTTCTAAGAGAAATTCATGGATCGAAACTTGCCCTGTGCGTTTTTTATTTAGAATTTTTTTTTTTAAATTATTAATATATAAGTTTTCCAGTAAACGAGGATTGACTACTTTATATTTCTTGTTGATTCTTTGTTTTCAATGACTACATTTTCCCAGGTTACCTAATCAAAAGTTTTGAATATTTTAAAGTAGAAGTTTTGATTACAAAATTTCAGCGTGGTGGATTGGAGAAGAGAGATCAAGTGGATAAGAATGTTTTTAAAAAACGAGTTAACTACTTTTTCCCACCGGTTTAATTACACTTTCTCTCACTCACCGACTTTTATAATATCACTTTCTTACATAGAAGAATACATTTTCAAATTTAGCGGCGAACGGAGAGCAAATTTAGTCCATGCTATTAGGACTTTTAAAGAGGGGACGCCGGTAAGTCTTTTGGTGGTGTAAGGTTAGATTTTGATAATCGTGATTGGTCGGAATTTGACTTGGAATGGACAATTACGCAAATTCTAATTACTAGATTGATGACAATTGGAGAGGTCAACAAGAGTAAGGTTTGAGTGGTTTTAATGAGTGATGATTGGAGAATAAAATAATGATATTTTAGGGTTGCAACGATGCCAGACTCAGTCGACGATTGACGGGATATGTGAAAAAGTGTCATTAAAATGTATCATTTGAGTGGGAAAATGGTATTTTTAAAAGTTTGTGGTTGGAAAGTGTCATTAAGCCATTATTTGGGTGGGAAAAAGTTGTTTACTCTTTAAAAACTCCTCAAATTTGATCTACTTTATAATCCTACTCCCTCATTAGATCTTTGCCCACTTTTAATGTCGCATAACCTTGTCTTCCAAAATTAAATCAGTCCTGATAAAGTGTTGGGAAATTTGTTTTGACATTCATGCTGTACAACAAATAAATCACAAAATATAAACAGATCGACACATAACTTTATTTTTTCTGGTTGATTTAATGCTTTATATATTTTCCAAAGCTCGAAGACTAAGAATGGAGTCATTCTTTATATTTTCCTTCAAAATTAAATCATTTTTTTTTTATTAACCTTACATGACTGATGAAACCTTCTTTTGTGTGAAACAATTATATAAAATTTTAATATCATCACTACTCGTAATTGACAACTTGCGGTTTTTAAGTCAAAAACGCGTAGATGCATCTCCACTGACACCTCATCCCAATGGCACTTTCCTTGCACCTCATCCCGGTAGACTTCTTCATTTACTGCTTTTGATTTTCTTGCATTCTGATCCAACACACTCAAAACTCTTGATCTCTCTTTCCAGCTCTAGCTCTGAAATTCTGTGGCAATCTCTGCTTAATTGTGTTAAGGTAAGTAGATTGCAATTAGTATTTAAATGTTTATATTTACTTTTATTATTACAAGTATTCAAAATGTGTATTATCACTTGTGTTCATTAAGGTAATAATAAACATTCACTCATATAATTTTATGAATATATTTTTCAAAAGGCTAAAGAAATGAAACTCTTCAGTTATGATGATCATGAATATATCTTAGAAATATTTTGTGTATTTTATCTTAAACTAATCAAACTTGATTTCATTTAAACTCTTACTATATATGTTATGTACCTCAACACTCTTGCTGTCTTTTTTGGTTTTCCCTTCAAGATATATGAAGATGTTTAAGGAATCTCGTATCAATTTTTGCTGAATAATCGGTTTTACAAAGGGTATATATCTTTTTCCATAAGTTACGTTTTGATGTGTTCTTTATATTTCTTGTTAATTCCTTGACTTGTTGATTCTTTGTTTATCAGTATCTCCATATTTCTTATTAATTCCTATTATCTGTTGATTAATGTACATATAGATATGAATATATATTTACCATGAGGATAATCAAGCTCTCCTTCTGTCTCATATTCCTTTTCTTTGGTATCACAGTTCTAAGAGAAATTCATGGATCCAAACTTGCCCAGTGCGTTTCTCTGTAGCTTACTGAACAGACTGGAAGAGCCTTCCCCTGAGTTGAAGCACCTAGCAGCAGTTTCAGGGCAAAAGGTCCTATTTTTAAAGCTAAACATGTGGAGTACTTTGTTGCGAATTTTCATGGAAGCTATCATAAAAAACGAGGAATTCAAGAGACGAATGCCAAAGTACTATAGGGTGGACGAAGTCAGAGAGTTGGAAGTGAAAATGTGGGTGGACGAAGTCAAAGAGTTGGCTGATGATGTGGAGGAGATACTGGATGAGATTTCAAAACGAGCTTCACGCCTCAAAATAATGGCTCAAAGTGGCAAGGAAAGTTCATTAAAGGGTCTCATCCCTGCTTGTTTCACAGGTTCGAACACAAGGGCTGTTACGTCGTTTGATGGTGATAGTCTGATTTCCAGAATAATTGATATAACTAGCCAATTTGAAAAACTCAATACCAAAAGAGATGCACTTGGACTAAGAGTGATTTGGAGACATACGCCTTGCTCTGAGGTGTTTAAGTCTTCGTCGAGTTTGCCACCCAAAACTATTTATGGGCGAGACGAAGATAAAGAAAAAATACTAGAAATGGTGTTAAGGGATGAAGTGAGTGATCATGCCAACTTTAGTGTAATACCCATCATTGGCACAGCAGGAGTTGGAAAAACAACACTCGCTCGACTTGTGTATGATGATAAGGAAGTGGAAGATTTCAAACCGAGAGCCTGGGTTTCCCTCTACGAAGATTCCAATGTTTTCAGAATCTGCAAGGCGATTCTAGAGTCAATCACTTCTAAATCCTGCAATCTAAAGGATTTAGATGAAGTGCTGGTTCAACTGAAAGAAGCAATTTTTGGGAGGAAATTCTTGTTTGTCTTAGATGATGTTTCGACTGAGAATTATGGTTTGTGGGAAACTCTAAAGTCTTCCTTTATGGCTGGAGCACCGGGAAGCAAGATATTAGTGACAACCCGCAGAGTAGTTATTGAGTTTCCCGTCGATCTCAATATTCATCCTTTTACATTAGAGGTATTATCAGATGAAGCTTGCTGGTCCGTCTTTAGCAAGCATGCAGTTGATTTGAATTATTGGCATTTACTTGCAATTCGTGAAAAAGTTATTCATATGTGTAAAGGCTTACCCTTGGCAGCCAGTAGTCTTGGTGGGCTCATACGCTTTAAGCAGGATGATGAATGGGAACGTATATTGAACACCAAAATATGGGATTTGACAGATGATAGTGAGATTCTTCCCGTGCTGAAGTTGAGCTACCAACATCTTCCTTTATGGTTACAAAGATGTTTCGTTTATTGTGCAATCTTACCTGACGATTATGAATTTGAGGAAAAGGAACTTGTTCTTCTATGGATAGCAGAAGGTCTAATTGGAGGATCACAAGAGGATGAGGAAATGGTATGTGAGCAGTTGGAAGATAGAGGCAGTAAGATTTTCCAAGATCTGTTGAAAAGATCTCTTTTTGAACATTCAAGTAGTCATGCTTCTAAATATAGAATGCATGACCTTGTCAAAACTATGGCCCGATGGATTCATGGAGAAACAAATTTCAGATTAGAAGATGTGTCAGGGGTCAATGAGCAACCAGAATATGATGAGAAAAATAAATTTGAATCATTCTATGATGTTGACAACTTACGGACATTTCTGCCAGGACTCCTACGTAATGATGACAGTAATCACATTACTGATGCGCTTCTTTCTGATTTGCTACCAAAGTTTAAAAGACTGAGGGCGTTATCTTTGGAAAAGCAAAATATTACCCAGTTACCCAATTCTGTTGAATGTTCGAGATATCTAAGATATGTCAACCTCTCCAGCACTATGATCAGAACGTTACCTGACTCAATAGGTTCATTACTCTTCTTGCAAATTTTGCTATTAAGGGATTGCTTCCATCTCGTGGAGTTGCCTTCCAATTTGAGGAAATTGATCAATTTATGGCATCTTGATATTACTGGTGTCAATTTACTCAGAGAAATGCCATCAGGAATGAAAGAATTGGAATGTCTTAGAACA
>WYDK02072392.1:0-10452 GCA_009867345.2 Toxicodendron radicans | reverse complement strand
ACTGTTCAAATTTCACCACCACAATTTAATAGCATTACTGCACATGGACGACAACCTTTGGGGATATCAAAATCCAAAGTTTTCTTCAAATTAAAAATAAAATACGGTTACTAATAAAATCAGAATCTGTGCAGTAATGCTAGAAATAATAATAAATATTTATACTAGTAATCGCAAATAAATAATATTCAATATATAAACAATATTATTAAATATCAATGGAACAATAATAAAATTTACAATACCAACAACGTGATCACGTGAAGGAGATCCAAAAAGAAAACAATCTTTGGAAGAAAGTCGAGGCCTGTGTAACACACAGTTTCCTTAAAACAAATTCGCCTTCTTCACTCGGGTGCGCAAGGATTTGAGCAGCGTCTGTTTCCCAAGATACAACGACAAATGAATAGCAAGAGAATCACCACTCTTCTATTCAAACAAACTGAATCAAGCCTCAACTCCAACAAAGAAAAACTTAAAAGAATTAAAGAGAAAAGGAAAATATGAAAGCTCTCAAATTGTGTGTGTGCAAATGAGAGGAAGAACCCCATTTTTACACTACTCAATGTATTGAATTCCACAATTATTATCCACCTTTTCATTTTCCAACTTCAAAACCTAATCTATTAATCCACAACCTTTCACCTTACAATTCATAACATACACCCCACTTTCTTTTCCATTTATTTCATTCATCGAATTTAATAATAATAATAATAAATTATTAAAAAATTCTAACATATTCAAGTTTGGTCTTTTAGGGTTGATGAAATGCTTTGTTTTGCTCTTGTGAGAGTGGGTGAAATTGCTACAATTACAAGTCAAAGTATAGGATTCATCGAAGTTAAGTGTCATTCACCTGGAATGTTGTAATTGTTTTAATTTGCTTTTAGGATTCATCAAAAGATAAGTGTCATTCAACGCACATCTATTAAGTCGAAAGACCTAAGGCTTATAATCAATTGACCCAAACTTGTTTTATGAAAATAAGATTAACCTAAACTCATTAAACTGTCCTATAATAGAAGCACAGAGGACTCCCAAAAGCTAAATTTAGTTAAAATCCAAAATCTGCTCCATATGAACTTCTACATTATTGGATTGAGACAGTGATACATTGTAAATGCAAAGTTTACATAAAAGAACCCAAAAGAGAAAATTATGAAACTTCCCTAGTAGATACTAAACTATGTTTATACTTGCTTCTATAAAGGTTTAAGGTTTAGGGTTTTTTTATTCTTCATTCAGTCAAGATTTACATTAACTGTTGTTGTGTTAGGATTCCACATTGAGAGGGAAAAATGGTGGGCATGTGATTTATAAGTGGCTTGGACATCCTCCCTTGGAGAACCGGTTTTCTAAAGAGAGTTTTATCAAAGCTCACAAAAAGACCACTGCCCAACCCAATTCCCATCAAAGACCATTGCCCAACTCAATTCCACTCAATTTGGAAGTGGGTTCCGAAAGGGACGACCTGCGAAAGCCGTCCAGAGTGATCTAACATGGACGTTGAATCTCGAAGCGTGGTAGAATGTTAGGATCTCATATCCCATCAAAGGCCCACTGCTCAACCCAATTCCTATGTGGTTCCTATCATGTTGTTTCTATTTTTAATCTGAATTCACCATCCTTGGAAACTAAAGTATATTTTCCTCTATTTTTGAGTTTTTTGCTTCTCCAATCAGTAAATATTTACATTAACTGTTGTTTCTACTTTTAATCTGAATTCATCATACTTAGAAATTATCACAACGAATCTCAGTTTTTCTTTGTAATTAGTACTGCTAACATGCGAATGACTTTATTCCAATTTCAGAATTCAGATTTTGCGACAATATATTATAGATTTATTATTACAACAAAGCTAACACTTTGAAATTAAAAAAAATACTCAACCTTATCTTCTCATTAATTCCAATCCTAGTAAGGTTAATGATTAAATTAAATATGCACTTACAATAATTTGGGCAAAATGCAATAACCTAACAAACGATACATCTTCTCTTTAAGTTTACTTGTTCTTGTTGGCTTTCTAAATTGAATATTGATAGTGTGAAAGTTCTCTTGCAACATATTTAATATAATAGTCTTCTTGAAACCTTAATTAGCTTTGTTGCTACTCCATTGCATCTTTTTCTTATATACATATTTCTTCAATTGCATGCCAACATACCCAATCTTAGCTTTTCTTTTACTATATTATTATTCATGTAGATTAGTAGATGCTCCAAGCTTTAGCAATATTCACTTCATTTGGAAGTGTCATTAGAAAACCGAAAAGAAACATAAAAGATAAAATATTAAGTGCGAGAAATTTATAAGTTAATTCTATTATAAGCACAAGTTAATTTTGTTAAGTAATATAGGAATTATGTTATGAAAGGTAAGATATAATAACATCTACCCCTCAACACATGAGTCATTCTTTAATTACAATAATCCAAATATCGATCCATCTTTATTTTGTTAACTTCTCTAGCTAGTAGCTTTCTCTCTTTTTTGTCTATATAAATGACATGACCTCAAAGGTCAGATCTTAGAACAATTCTATTGTATCTCCCACTGTTTAACTTGATCTACAACAACATCGACTGCATTTTCTTCTTCCAGGAAATATAAAACAATTACAAGGACTAAAACATATATAATAGATGAAAGATAAGAGATTGTTGTGTAGAAGAACAATAGAAAGGCTGAAGTTTATTTCCTTCTCATTGATTTAATTCTCAGATCAATGCTGCACAATTACAAATGAGGAAGGGTTTATATAGTAATCCTTGTCGCCCCCCCAAACTAATCAAAACCTGCCATTTAGCCAGTAGGTGTCGCACATTTAGCAAACATATGCAAATTGTTGCCACCTTTTGCTATGGGTCAAAAGGTGGCAACGACATGATGAAAAAGTGTCAACGGTTTGGAGATCCACATGTCTTTACAAATGCTACATATATCATGGAAATCACAAGTATTCTCATTACTATTTTAATATTCCATATCGACATCTCCAAATTAAGAAGTCTGAGACATTATTAAGACCAGTTGGATCAAAATTATCAATATGGTTTGTCTTAGGATATCAGTATGAGTTGTCTCTATCTTCTAGTTCTTTATTGATGCCTCTCTTGATCAATGCTCCCCTCATAATGGTAAAATTAATTTAGTAACTTATTAAGCCACCACATACTAATGTTATACAAAACTTTTCAAATGTTGATGTCGATAAGGCTATCACTGGAGCATATTTGTTTGACATCAATCTCTCAATTTTGCTGGACTTTGTGAGTGTAAAAGAACTTTAGTGAAAAATGTTTAGTTTTTTCTCCTTTGATATATCCTTCTCTGACTTGAGCAATACATGTTGCATAATTGTCTTCATTTATAATTGTGGGAGTATCTGGGGTACGTGGCAACTTGCTTGTATTTTCAATATAACAAAGTGTTCGTAAGATTGAAAATGCTAAAGAACAATAACCACTCTGAAGGAAGAATTGTCAAGCAAACACAACCAATTTTTCCAAACTTATGAGGGATATTAAGGTTGCAACTAAGGAGAAAGTGAAGCTAAGAAAACAACTTCAGCAGAAAAATAAATGTATTGCTTCTTTAGAGGAACAAGCCAGGAGTCTTGCAGAATCACCGAGAACATTCAAAAATGCTTTGAGTCAATACAATCATAGATCTGATACCTTGGAGAAGGATAAGCAAGAATGTGATAACATCATGAATGACATTGATGCCTCTTGGGATAACTTCAGAACCAAGACCACAAAGCTAATTTGAGACTAGCCTTGCTTCTAAATATTCTCTTCGGAGGAGTGTTTAATGCTTTGAGCCTCAGAAATGATTCGATCAAAGTCCTTTAAGGTGTTGTATGAATCGTCGTAGAGAAGGTTGAAAATGGTAAACATATGAAATTAGAAGGCAAGGGCATGGGTTCGACTAATAAAAAGTAAAAGATAAGGCGAGGTGACCCTAAAATATACCTTTGTTCTCATGCTTACAAGGAGACTTAATTTCCTGGGGGGAGGGCACTGACGGTACTCTTCAAAGCATCCATGAGTCATCTCCGTTTGCAGAATACCTACCCTCGATGCCAAGTACGAGGGTAGCTTTGCAACCAGCTCATTAAGCTCATCATCAGATTCCTCACTATCAGTGGATGAGCTCGAAATCTCAGTAGTCGGGGTTGAGGTCGTGGAAGTCCTTGCACCAGTAGAGCACTTGGGCTAGTTTCTTTAACATGAGCGTCAACAAGGGTGATTTGTTTTTACTTCTCTTGTGTATCAACCATTTTTGTCCTTGAGCTTTGGGCAAGCTCGCTGCCTGCTCGTTTTGTGCCTACTTGAGGTAGTGGTGGGACAAGGTCTGATTGTTGACGACTAGCCTCGTCAATTTGTTTCTTCGACCTACATGCTCTGAACGTGTTCTTTCTATAACCCTTTAGCCTAGTAGCGAGCTTCATTTCTAAAAAGGTAGCAAAAAGGTTAATGGTTAAAGGTACATGTAGCCATGTATATCACTTAAAGGAGGAAGGCTTATTGTTAGGAGCTTTGAAAAGAACGAATTTGAAGTGCGCAGTGGCGCCGCAAAACCCGAACTCTTTCAAGTTTGGGATCGTGATAAGATAAGATATGTCCCTTTGGTCATAAGGAAGTTAACTGAATAATTGAAGTCGCTCCTGGGACTCGATGACGATAGCACTTTGAGTACAATAACCTAAAAAAGAAAAAAAGGAAATATAAGTTAGCATTAGGTATAAGGTCAATTGAAATAAAGTATCAAAGAGGTGAGGTAGAGATATACAGATTGTTTTAAAGGAACCTGATTGCAAAGTTCGGTAAAAGAAAATTTTTGAATCCCAACCAACTATCTTTTTTGGTATTCCCTCTAATCCTCGATATGTACATTTTGACGCTTTGGAAATGTCATAAGCTTACCCTGTGCCGATCTTCAAATTGTATACATGAATGAGCTCGTCAACCAAGAGCTCGCCTATGCCTCATTTTATGAAGGCAATGTACATCCCGACCGCATACAAATAAGAATTTGCGATGAGTTGAAGTTGAGAGACGGTAAAGCGCTCCGACATGTTAGCGATAAAGGGATGGGGTTGTGCCAACACTCCATACCTAAGAAGGATTTCAAAGATCGTCATCCACTATTGTGGTCAGGATTTACAGTGAAACCCCCAACGGTGAGCTAGAGGCAGGAGATAACATGATTTTTCGTTAAGCGTTGTAGATCGTCTCCCGTCACTAACGGAGAAGCGAAGATTTTCCTAGTGTTGGCATAGGGAAATAGGGCAGAAACCTCAGGATTGACTTCCTTAACAAGCTAGTTTCCCGGATTTAGGGGAACGACCTCATTGCCAAATCGAGCATGTTCTGTTTCCCCCGAAACGAAGATAACAACCAAAGTTCTCCCTTCGACCTCATTTTGACTGGTCAAGGGTGACCCTTCTAAGGAATCTACAACCAAGCTATCAATGGAAGTCATCAATGAGTCTGTTGCTGAAAGACACCTGCAACATGAGAAGACAAGTGTCAAGGATGATTCTAGGCGCAAGAAGAACTATCTTGCACTTGCCTTCTGTCTCAAAGTATACCAACTCCAAAAACGAACCCTACGACTCATCGTGTGTCATATAAACCTGATTATCGGAGTCCTGCACTCTAAACTATCTACACTGATGCTATCCAACTCAAAATATATAGCAAAGGCACAACAAAACAACTCAAAAAACGAAGTGAAACAGGTGATGATAGGAAACTTACCGAGAGAGAGTGATGAATGAAGAAAGAGCGAGCTTCACACAACAACAGTGGCAGAGAACGGCGGCACTCAAGGTTTAGAAAAAATGGGTTTAGAGGAAGAGAAAAGTGATGCTTAACCCTTAAGGCAGGATCACTTCTCTTTAAAGATTAATTGACGCGAGGAGAGGCAATCCAGGCCATCAATTTATTTAAACTAACCCTGACCTTTTAAGCATCCACGTGTCGGGCAATTATCAGAAAACGTAATGCCACGATCTCCAACTTTTCAGCTGCATTAAATGCGCAACCATCGTGCCATATTGTCTACCAGTCCATTAATGCTCCAAACATGATTGGTGGAATTTTACCTTTTTACCCTTGAGAAATGGCAAAAGAAGAAAAGTACGGGAAATTTTTATTTTGAATGGCGAGGAATCGACTTTCGAGGTCTCTGGAGATCTTGGTTTAAGCAGGTCTACGGTGACATGGTACTTTATAAAGCTCGAAACGACCTCCATAAACTAAGGGGCAAATGTTATATGTAAAATCGTCGAGCATGCTTTTTCAGCTGTCAGTAAGCTCAATAAAATGTAATGAGCTCGCTAACATCCGACAAGAATGTCGACGACCTAAGCATGGCATCTTAAAAGAGATTGGGCTCGCCCTTTCCTAGACTGCATTAAGAAGATAACTACAACATCCTGGATTCACAGGATAATCAACACACATTTAAGGATGAAAGATATACTTGTCAATATCCCAAGATTCTTGCCATTTGAATACACCAAGGATCGTGGGATTGTGATTATTAGAATCAATTGAAATTCAAATTCCTTTTGCAAAGTGATGATCTTGTAACAAGTCTTCTCAAACTTTCCACTATAAAAAGGGAGAGAGGCCTCCATGTAAAGGGTTGGAAAAAATACAATTAACAGAGGACATAGACTTCAGTAACATTACTAACTAAACCTCTTTAAAGCGTTTCTGTTTTTCTTTAATTATTTGCTTTACAATAGTGACAATCTGGTTATCTTTAACCACGCACACATCAGACTCAGTCCCAATCGAGGTCGATTGAGCCACGTGGAGTGTTACAGATTCCTATAGCAACACTAATTGTACTCGAGCTCAAGTTTTTCAAAATTACAAGCTTTTTCTTGTATCAAGCTAATTATTATTATTATAAACCACTCTCAAGTTTCGAAAATCTATCAATTAGTACCCTTTAACTTATATCTTCATTCCCATACGCATCAAAAGTTACAAGGAATGCAAATTTTGACTTAATTTGAGATGGTAACTTATAGTTGTCATTTAATCTAAATTGGCTACAATAAAATTACATTTCTTATTATATCCAAAAGTTGTTAATCAACTGTCGATAACTAGGAAATATTGGATGAACCATAAAAAGTTTGGGTTGAGCCATGTTGAAATATTGGCTAGGTAAACATCCTAAAGTATGAGTAGTTATAAACCATGTAGGCAATCCCCGAGGTGTTGATGAAGGAAGGGGTCTAATTGGTAGATTAAGATGTACGCCGATGCAACCTCTTGGGGTAATCATACACTTGGAAAGAGAAAAGGAAGTCGAAAAAGGAATAGATATAGTGATAATATAATTCATCGCAATAAATAAACTTTTAACTTTCTCCCAATCACCCACATAACAAAAACTATGAATTAGAGTGTTATAATTTTAATAAACTGGCATAGAGGTTAAAACTAAAAAAATTACATGAATATTAGAGGGTCAAATTTAGATTTAATGGAAAAATTATATTTGCTTTTAATTTTTGTTTTTTAAACAAATATGATCAGATTTAAAGAATCATCACTAATGAAATTGATTAATAATGATTTTAAAATTTTTTTATCTATTTGTTCTTCAAAAATCTTCACTAATAAAATATTTGATACATCGCAATCGTTGGCTCCCTTAAGATGTAGCCTCCTAGTTCTATTGAATTTCATCAAATGCAAAGCTATAATCATCAAATGTCTTGTGTTAATTATTGAGTGGTGAAATATTTTGGATTCGAATAGCGCTAATCTTTAATGAACTCAAATCCTTTATCCCACATCGTAAGACTCTAGTTATTTTTTAAGTGATATACAAAGCGACTTATGTATTTCAATATTATTTTTCAATTTTCCAAAGTAAGCTTTTTGAAATAGAGTTTTGGAGATTGCAATGTGATGGATCAAACTTTGTCACAGTTATCAAATTTGATAGTTTGTCTCCGCGACATGATTATAGAAAAAGTGATTTTTGTGACCAATTGGTTTTTTTTAGGATTTTTTAACAATCTAAGTAAAGTCGTAAGGTCGGACTTGTAGTTTGCCTCCACAAAGTCTGTCCAAAAAATTAAACACCTTAATTGAATTGACAACGTTATTAATCCCTAAAGGCGGTGGTGGGTTATGTTGTGCCTAAAATTTTGTGACATATTATTTCTTGGGTCATGTCGTGTCAAGGCCCTCGAAAATTCATGTTGTGTGGGTCCACAAAATTTGGAAGCCCACGACACGACCCGCTATTTACAGTGGCGTGCCATGGGCTGTGCCGTGTGGATTTTTTTTTAATCTTTTTAAAAATTTATAAATTATGGGAACTTTGATTTATTATTAATAAACTATTCTAATATATAATCACTATGAAATAAAATAAAATAATAAGACATTGAAATATTAATTGAAGGGTAATACTATTCATACATCATTTTTATACATCATTATGTGACAAAAGATGATTGGATGATTTTAAATTAAAAATAAACTTCTTATCCAATCATATTTTGTCACATAATGATGTATGAGAAATGATGTATGTTTAGTATTACTATTAATTGAATTTAAACACTTTTTATTACTTATAACTTATATAAATTTAAAATAAAAACTTAGAAATTAGGATTAAGAATTAACATTAATGAATTCTAATCAATTATTTAATTCTAATCAATTAATCCAGTATAATTAATTAATCAATTAATCAATTCTAATCAATTAATTAATTGTAATCAATTAATCAATTATAATTATAATTAATTAATTAATTAATTATAAATTTATAATCAATTATAATTAGTTAATCAATTCTTCAATTCTAAACAATTAATCCATTATAATCATTAATCTTTAATTAATTAAGCACTTCTAATCAATTAATCAATTAATCAATTAATCAATTCTAATCAATTAATCGATTATAATCAATTAATCAATTAATCCATTATAATCAATTCTAATTATAATAAATTCATGAATTAATCAATTATATATTTATAATCAATTAAATAAGTTACTCAATTCTAATTAATTAATCACTTTTAATCAAATAATCAAATAATCAATCATAATCAATTAATCAATTGTAATCAATTCATCAATTCTAATAACTTATAAAAATTAATTAATCAATTCTAATCAATTAATTCATTATAATCAATTAATCAATTCTAATCAATTAATCCATTACATTCAATTAATCAATTTTAATCAATTAATCCATTATAATCAATTAATCAATTCTTCAAATCTAATAAATTCTAATTATAACAAATTAATCAATTATAAATTTATAATCAATTAATCAATTGGTCAATTATAATCGGTTAATCAATTCTAATCAATCATCATCAATAATCAAATTTATCAATTATAATCAATTAATCAATTCTAATCACTTATAACAATTAATTAATAAATTTTAATTAATTATAACAATTTATTAATCTATTTTAATCAATTCTAATCAATTAATCAATTCTTCAATTCTAATTATAATAAACTAATTAATTATAATCAATTAATCAATTAATCAATTATAATCAGTTAATCAATTCTAATCAATCAATTAGTATATCAATTTTATTAATCATAATCAATTAATAAATTATAACCAATTAATCAATTATAATCAATTAATCATTTCTAATTAATTAATAAATTATAATCAATTAATCAATTATAATCATTTATAACAATTAATTAATCAATTATAATCAATTAATCAATTATAATCAAATAATTAATTCTAATAAATTTTAATTATAATAAATTAATAAACTATAAATTTATAATCAATTATAATCAGTTCTAATCAATTAATCAGATAGAAAATAATGATTTCAGCTTTAGGACCTTTGTAGTTTTAAGATTAGTGATATGTTTATTATATTTTAATTTATTACAATTTTGAAATATTAATTCTATCTTTGTTTTTTCACATGCAAATAAATTGAATCATCAAAAATCAAGAATCTTTTTATATCAAAATAAGAAATGAGAACAATTTAAGGTAATATTTTTTTTTTTCAATTTATATTTGGTCACTCCAAAATTAAATCCTGGCTTCGCTCCTGTCTGTTTTAAGCTTAGTTTTTTTTTGTGCTGAGGAATACTATTACAAAGTTTAAATTTTAAAATATATTATTTGTGAAATTTATGTGCTCAGATACGTTTTTTGTTTGTATCTCTAAGAATTTATGTTAATTTCTTTATCTGAAGTCATTAGACACCACCGTATTCCGCCTACGACCACCAGCCCACAGCCCACAGCCCACAACGACACCACCACGCAGCCGGAAACCACCTTACCTAAGGCCGAAACACACATCACGGCCACCAGCTACCACACAGCCAACACAACTGCATCAGCCGCTGTCCACCTGAAATGCAAAGGCAAATAGCGCTT
>WYDK02072371.1:0-10452 GCA_009867345.2 Toxicodendron radicans | reverse complement strand
AGGATCAAAACCAATCTGAAAGTACTCGATAATCCTAATAAACTTAAGCACAAAACGATACAAATTAAGGCTTATCAACTCCCCAACCAACATTGTGGTGAAGGGAACTATTATGGAATATGAAGGTCCCAATGTATAGGTGACCATGGATGTGGTGTTTGATGGAAGCCCAAATCTCCCATTCTCAGATGAGGGAAGAATATTTGGTGAAAATAAGTGACAGAATTGTCCATCGTCTACTTTGGCCGGAGGAACTTATAATACAAACATCAGACATGGTAAAGGCTTCAATCATAGACTAATTTGTTCCAAATTAGCTGTGTTTTATTCATCCTTATGTTTTTAGTATTGACTTGTTTTTTAATGTCTATTAGGTTTCTGAGAAAGTTGGTAAGAAGAGGTATGCAACTCCAAAAAAAGTGGCTAAGAAATCGAAATCTGTGTACAACAAGGTAGATTCTAATAAGGAGATTGAGGACATTGACCCTTGGAGTAATGAATTAGCAATCACACCCGTTAAGTCAGAGCCCTATCCATTGAAGGTGGATAAGAAGCCTACAAGTCCTTTGAAGAGAAGGGTCAATGTGACACCATTGAAAAGGAAGAAAACAGTACAGTCAGTGGTGCTTGAGAGGCATAAAGTGCAAAATAATCCTTCTCTGAAGATGTTCTCAATAATGGTTAATTGTTTTCTACCCGATAGGCAAACAGTTCGTGTATAAACATATGACAACTTGTTCGAGTATGATAGCTATACTTAAGTAACTAAGAAGGATTTTGAAAGAATGCTTAATATGGAGGAGTTGACAGCATCATGCATCACAATTTATATAATATGAGTTGCTTGGTTATAGTATTGACTATGATTTAATCTTCATTGGGTGTTATATTGCATATGATTATTATTTTGGTATTTTTTGAATTGGGGCAGGGCTTTATATGAGAAGTTGAATGGTAATGGTGGCGAAGGAAATGGATTTGGTTTCATGAGCCCTAGCTCATTGTCTATAGTAGGCAACACTAATGCCATGAGAACAAGAACCCAAAGGGCACAATTGCTTACCAATTGATTGGCAATTGTTAAGAACGAGAATTTAATTATAGTGTCATACAACCCAGAGTTAGTAATTCATTGATTTCCTTACATTTATTCATGTTTGAATAATTAGTTTTTTAGATTTAAAAACAATGTTTGTACTAATTTGTTATTTGCAATCAAATGATTTTACATTTATGTTATTTGGTTTTGATAGACCCCCAAGGTTTTTTTTTTATTTGTGGCAAGACTTTGTTTGAGTGTTGACTATATAATATGGTGTGAATCTAATATACTGTCTTCATGCTTATTTCTTATTTTGTTACTGTTTTGGGCTAATTAACTCTTATTGAGTGATTATTCTATTGCTTCTTTGTGGCTGTTGTGTTGGGTACTTATTAGGTTTCTTAATAGGTTTCATTGGGTTCTTGTTGGTATTGACATGGAGACGTTAAATGAGTACTATCTTGATCCCTTGAGGGGAGATATTGGACAAGATTTATAGGAAGTGGTGCAAAAGTTAGTAACCCTACTTATGTCATTTTTAATGCTTTATATAATATCAATTATTGTGTGTTAATTTCATAAGTTGTTTTAACTTTGACAGTAGTATCTTCATTCATTCCCCCCGTAAGATGTCCACAGAAAGGGCTAATATCACATGGAAAAGTATTGGTGCGTAGAATTGTTATTGTCAATAGCAATTAATTTTCCATTATAATATTGTTTTACCTTTTGAATAATGTTTACTTCCAAATTAATTTTGTTTAGGGGCAGATTCAACCAGTAAGCGTTGAATGTGGGTTTTATATAATGTGATACATGAGAGATATAGTTGAGAATGGGTTGGTGGTACTGAAAAACAATGTAAGTTTTTTTTTTTTTTTTTTTTTTTTTTTTTTTTTGCAGTTTTGAATTATAATAAGATATAGTTGATATTTGTTGATTAGTCTTTTGTGTTTACTATCTATTTGGATTTCTATAAGTGTTAATGTTGGTTTATTATATAATGATTAAGGGGTTTTACAACTATCATACATGAATATTGAAACACATATCTACAACATGTCCTTAGCATGAGCAGAAAATATGCTTAGTCTTGTAGTGGAGAAAATAATTATTGTCATGTGTTTGCAAGGATAATGAATCAAATGCAATCTAAATGTTATGCTCATAGTACAATGTAATCTAAATATATTAAGCCAATAGAAAGGCTTGGTTCGATAGTTCCTAGAAGGGAATCTGTAAATCTTAAACATCTACAATTTCTTGTACTTGTATGTTGAAGTAGAGTTGAAGAGTAGTTGCTGAAGTAAAAATGCAGAGAAGTTGACTTGTAGACAACTTATGAAGGGATGATTTTGCTTTACTAGGGAGATGAGATGAGATGAGTTCTATTGTTGAGATGTAGGCTTAATATTGAGTTGAAGAGTAGTTACTGAAGTCAAGATGCAAAGATGAAGGGATTTTTTTTGTTAGTTGTGATGAATTATGTAGCTGAGATGTGTGCTCGTGAAGAGTAGTTTGTTGATCTATTCCATTCTATATGTTTTTATTTTCATGTATTTTTAGTTGTTCATGTATATATATTGAATTTATCTATTTTTAATCTTTTATAGTTCATGGGAAAGAAATATATACATATACAGAGGTCGATGAAGTTAGAAGAGAATGGGCGATGTACGTATCAAAAATTTTTAATTATTGATGTTTCAGTGATGTCAAAGGTCAATAATAGCAAAAACTATGTATCAAACTTTTAATTATTGATGCACTAACGCCATGGGTCTTTTATTCATGTATATATACTGAATTTATCTAGTTTTCATCTTTTTTAGTTGTTTTTGAATTTTTTTAAAACTTATACTATTGTTCAATTTTGTTTAATAAGAGCAACAATAATATATATATATATACCATTCAATAAATTAATTGAGAGATTATTGAATATCTAAATTTATTGTTGAATTGTGATAATTGTTGTTGGTTGAGGAATATAGTGAATAATTTCATTGCACTATTCCATAATTTAATTGGTAATAATAAAAAAAATAAACTAATTACCAAAAACAAATATTTACAAAAAAAAATTCTTGACATTTTTAAGACTATCAAGGATGACAAATTAATATTAATAAAATTTAATTATTATTATTATTATTACTATTCAAAAAAAAATTTTGTTAAAGACTCTTGACAATTCTAAAAGCTGTCAAAAATTTGGTTAAAATTCAAAAAATAAAACCAAATCCTTGATAGTTCGAAAATTGTCAAGGATTTGGTTAAAATTAGGCCAAATACTTGACAATTTTCGAACTATCAAGAATTTGTCAAGAGATTCTTGACAGTTCGAAAACTGTCATGACCCTTTCTTGACAAGAGCTTTCTTAACAGTTCAAAAATTGTCAAGGAACCCCCTTCTTGAGAGTTAATTATTGTCAAGAATCATGGTTTTTCTTGTAATGGTCATTCGTCTCTATCCATATTACAAGGTCGTTTCGATCATCCTCCCCTCTCAATTTTGAAGAAACTATGTCTTAGTTTAGGGTCAATGTCAGCCACAACTCATTTTGATGCTATACATTTTGATATTGGTATCTAAATCTGGTTTTAGTTACTTTGTTACTTTTGTAAATGATTTTTCTCGTATTACTTGGCCATACTTTATCAAAAATCGTTCTGAGTTATTTTCCATATTAGCACAAAGAAATTGGAGTTAGTGATCTAGGGACTGTGGACTTGTGTGACAACCAAGTAGCCATACATATAGCAAACAATCCAGTTTTTCATGAGCGGACAAATCATAGAAGTGGATTGTCATTTTGTGCAAGAGAATCTTGAACAAAAACTAATTGCTACTAATTATGTTAGAACAGAGGAACAATTAGCTGATATCTTCACTAAGTCTCTAGTTGGTAAAAGGGTAACATATATTTGTAACAAGCCGAGCATGATAGATATATATGCTCCAGCTTGAGAGGGTGTTTAATAAGAGCTCGAAAATACACATTTACTTAGTGGTTTATGGGGACAATTTGTGAGAAAATTGGGGATTTTATTATTATTTTTCATAAATGTCTTTTATGAGATCACGGGGGTATTTGAGTATTTTTAGGCTATCAATGTGATGATTTATTTATTTTTGAGAAATTCAATTAGTTGATTGGTTGATGAATGAAATTGTGATTTTTCTGCTAATTTTGGATCTGGGTTTATATGTTTGTTTTGATTTATAATTTTTTTGTTCAGTTGGTGGGATGCTGATTTATATGGTTATTGTCTTCTTTTGAAGAGCTTTAATAGTTATGCAGCTCATAATAGAATTGTTGCAATTCAATTATGTATTTGTTTAAACGGGGATTTTTACTTCGTGGTAATCTTATTTTAATCAATCTTGCGGGGTGAAGAAACTTAGGTCATTGGTTAATAAATTAATGATTAAATTTAGGTGAATTTTACCAGAACTGGTGATCAAGAACTGTTCTAAGCCTACCCACTTGTTATAATTTGTTCTTTTATGAAACTTAGTAAAAGATTGGAGAATTGGGATTTTTTGTTGATTAAAAATATTAAGTGGGCTGATTGATTTTATCGGTGGATGTGAATATTTTTGGGGCATGAGCTTTTTGTGTAGACTGGTTATTGTTTTTCTCTTTGCTTAAGATTTTTCAAGTCTGAATAATATGAATTGTTAATAATGATAAATATGAATTGTTAATTAATAACATAGCAGATTATTCTTCATATATCTCACACAGCAGAAATTGAATTTAATTAAAATAATATTGTTAATTGTATATTGCAAGTATGGAGGGTCTTTCCTCAAGCAAATCAACATCCGAAGATACAATTACGATTACACCATTTGCACCAAGTACCTAAAATACCACTAACAAAATTGCGGATCATAGTGTCAGTAGCCCGAAAAATGCAAATGACAATGTCGATCAAATTCACAAAAGAAAGAAAGCTAAGACTTCAGTTGTGTGGTCTAAATTTAAAGAGGTTGAGCTTCCTAATGGTATGAAGAAAGTTGAGTGTATCCATTGCAAAACTAAGCTGAAAATCAATGAAACCAGAAGCACAACCCAATTTAGCCGCCAAGCGAGCGTCTTCCTTGAGGCAACAACATATTAATTTTCCCTCTGCCCAAGACAATGTTGGAACAGAACTCATGCCTGCTTTAACGGGAAAGTTCGACATGATGAAGATGACGGAACTTGTTGCACATTGGGTGCTTATGCATGAGAATCCTTTTACGGTTATTGAGGAGGAGGGTTTGAACTACATGTTGAAGTACAGGATACCTGAATGGACCAGGGTTTCCCGCAATACTTGTAAGAGTGATTGTTTTAAGGTGTATGACAATGAGAAAAAAAAGTTGAAGATATTGTTAAAAAATGTTAGCAAGATTAGTTTGACAAAGGATTTATGGAATTCAGGCAATCAGAAGATGGAGTACATAGTTTTGACTACGCACTGGATTGATGATAAATGGAAGTTGAATAGACGTGATATTAGCTTTGTCCATTTACCTCATCCTCGTATGGGTCACTAGATTGAGGATGAAATTTCTAAGTACTTGATGGAGTGGGGAATTGAGAACAAGATCTAGATGATCTCAGTGGACAATGCTAGCAGTAATGATGTAGCCATTAGGGTTTTAAGGGGAAACTTCTCAGTGACGAGGAAACTCAATTGTGATGATAAAATGTTCCATGTGAGGTGTTGTTCACACATCTTGAACATGTTGGTTTAAGATGGTCTTTATCAAATTAGACATATGATTGACGACATCCATGATAGTGTTTCTTATATAAATGCTTCTAAGAGTAGGTTGAAGGTTTTTTTTGGAGATTGTGCAACAGTTGCAGTTGCCATTTAGAAAGTTTATCCTTGATTGTAAAATAAGGTGGAATTCAACGTATGACTTGTCGACAACTGCAATTAGGTTCAAAAAAGTTTTTCCAAGATTGAAAGAGAAGGATATGAGTTATCATTACTGTCCGAATGATGAGGATTAGGTTAAAGTTGAGAAAGTGTGCGAGATTTTAAAGGTCTTCAGTGGTACGACAAATGTCAAACTCTGGGAGTGATTATCCAACTTCTAATTTATTTTTGCAGGAGGTTTGTAGAATCAAAGTGTTGTTGGATAGAAAAAGTTAAGACGAAGATGAATTCATAAGAATCATGGTGAGGAAAATGAAAGAGAAATTTGATTGGGATGCACTGTTTGAGCTATATGGAGAATATGCTACTCACCATCAGACATCATCTATATCCATTGCACAATGTGTTGGGGATGGTATGGATAATAGGACAAACAAAATCGATGAATGGGATGATTTCACAAGTTTTCTTAATACGGTTGAAAATGTTGAGCCAAGTAAATCCAAGTTGGACTTATATTTGGGAAAGAGAGTACATAAGTGTCAGGGGGATCGCGATGCTTTTGATGCTTTAATTTGGTGGCAGACAAATTCAACAAAGTATCCTATCTTGTCCAGGATGGCTCATGAGATACTAGACATCCCTATCACAACAGTTGCTTTAAAGTCTACTTTCAGTGCTGGAAGTAGAGTTATTGACACTTATCATTCGTCGTTGGTACCACAAACAATACAAATGCTATTATGTGGAGGTGATTGGTGTCGCCACATGAATGGAGTGAAGAAAATGTCCAACATAGGTTTTATTCTTAATTATTTTGTTTTAATTTAATATTTACATTTGTTTTACTCTAACGTAAATTTAATTTGAATTGTGTTTCAGATTGAGAGGCAACCGTTGGAGATTGACTTTCCCATTCCGCCACTTTGAATCATATTTCTCAGGTCTGTCGTAAATAATTTTTATTTTATTTTTTCACTAACATAATTGTGATGTTTTTGCCTTTTTTACTTGGGTTGTAGATATGGAGATTGTTAGATTTGAGACATGACAAGATTGTGGGGAAAGCATAGCACAACCAATATTTTGATTTTTTTGTGATATATATGTATGTGTGGAACGATATTTCATGTGTTCTCACTAGTAAGTCAGTCTCTATTTTTTGTAATCTTAAAATCAGTTGAACTATATTATGTATATGTATAGCTTAGGGGTCATATTTTTTGATGATATATGAACATTGGGATGAATTGTAATCAACCCTAAACAGCGTAATCAAATAGAAAAACGCGTTATGGAATTACGGTCTACACTTTGAAAATGGGCTGCTACAGTACTTGAGCCATTATTCGAGTTTGAGTTGGCTCGGCTCGATTAATCAAGCTCGAGCCGATAATTTCCAAACTCGATAAGCTCGGCTCGAGCTCGACTCACTTTCTACAGTAAACGAGCCAGACTTGTTTAGTCTAATACTCGGCTTACAGTCCTAGTTTTGGGACTTTTTGAGTCCTAAACCCATAAGGAAAGAGGAAAACATAACCTTACAACCCTAGTACTATAAATAAGAGTCTTTAGCTTTCTTTTAGAGAGAAGGGAGAGGGAGAGGGAGAGGGAAAGGGAGAGGGAGAGAGGAGATTAGCCACTATTTGTAAAATCAAAATAACAACTCTTGAGGTTTTGGTTCATCATCTAGGGAAGATTTTTTTTTATCTTTTTCTTGAACTCATGTTGTTTATTTTTATAGTTGTTCATTTTTATTTGATTATGAACTGAATAAAGTTTCTAGGGCTAAGCTGTAGCCCAAGTTATGAATATGTATTTATTAATTGTTGTTAATTTTATTAAACATTATTTTCCAAGTTTTATTATGGTTCTTAATGCTTTAATTCTTTTAGGTCTGAGAGTTGATTGATTTAATGATTAGGTTGAGATCGAGAGATGATATCTAGTTGGTCTAATGTAATAAAATCATAGATTGAGCGAACGCTAGAGATAGGTTACTGCGATATGTGAGGCTTTGGTAAATTTCATAGAGCGTAATGATCTTTAATTGCTTAAATCTGATTAGAGATAATTAGGTTAGTAATTAAGAGTTAATTTGATAATTGTTCAAGAGAAAATTATTGTAATTCTAGGGAGTTTAGCCTGTAGAAAGAGCCTAATAATGTTAGCAATAATTATCAATATAAATGAGTAAATTGGTGTGAAGTCTATGCCTTAGGTTTAGTGAAATTTGCATTACAACCAATGTGTTTTTGTTTAATTTTATTTGTCTTCTAGATTTTTAATTTGGTTTAGATTTGTTAATTTTAGCTTAGGTATTCCATAAAGTTTTAATTAATCAAATAGTAGTAGGATAGTTTATTTTGGTAGTTGCTAACAAGTAATTCCCTAGGGTTCAACATCCGTATACTTACACATTATTACTTGCACAATTTCGTACGATTGCGGATTTGACAACAATGTTAGAAGTTATGAATATGTAGTTAGGGTATATATGTAATTGTAGTGGGTGTAAATATATATTAGGGTATATTGTTTACAAAAGATGAATAAGAAAAAATGGGTAGCACAGTTCGTAACCATGGGGAAAAAATAAACACCACAGTTGAATGCATTGGTGATTTGACTAACAGATAATAGGTTAAAGAGAAAATGAGGAAGACACAAAACAGAGGAGAAAGACATAGATTTGGTGGGATCAGTAGTACCACACCCAATAATAGATGGAGTAGACCCATTAGCTAAAGTAATAGAAGACAAATAAAAAAAAAAGTGTAAATGAGGAAAGAATACTTATATCACTTGTCATATGGTGAGTAGCAACAGAATCAATGACCCAGTTATGACTAGAAGTAGACAAACAAGCTGTAGGATTACCTAACTGGTTAATGAAGCAGTAGCTGACGGGATGGCTGATTGGGGACTAGCGATTTGAGTGAGGTGAGCACACTCATCCGAGATATAGTAACTTGTGAAAGAGTGGGTAAAAGACTATCTTGAGCTGCAACATGGGCATATTTTGAACTTCCTTGCATATTTGAAGGCTTTCCATGTAGCTTCCAACAATTCTTTTTCACATGACCTTCAACACCACAATGGAAACAAGTGCGAGGGTCATTATCACGACTACTCCCGATATCCCGACTTGCCCCTTTGTTGCCTCTAACACTACTCCTAACACTATTAGGTTCCATGCTAGCTAGAGCCGTCTGACTTGTATCAAGATCCTTATAAGAGTCTCTATGTCCTTAGGAATTCTTCTATCTTCCCATTTACTAACTCTAAGAAGATGAGCATAGATGTTAGTTAGAGAAAGAAGTGTCGCCGGTAAGAAGTTATCTCATATTTTGGTCTCAACCCAGCCAAAAAACACTGCACTATCACATTCTCTTCTTGTTCTTGCATTTTCATAATATCGGTAGTCATAGGAACATAACTCTTTTTTCCTCAAAGACTTGCTTCACATCTGTATAATATTCAAGCAATGTCTTCTCCTACATATTCGCTCAGTAAATCTTCAACACAGGTCATGGGCATGAGACAAGTCTTGTTTACTAGCATACAAAAACTCTAGATAGTCTTATAATTCTTTGACTGTATCACAATAATTGGTAACATGATCCACTAAAGGATCCAGAGTATTCTGAATCTAATTGAATAGCTTATCATCTTCCATTAACCATTTCTTCTGAGTTTTCATATCACTCTCTATTTCTAGAAGTGGATCCTCGGTTCAATGATCCCTTATGTAAATACTAGACATATATCGTCTAACAATCCCTCTCCATTGAATATAATTATTCTTCCCCAAATAGCTTTCTATCAGTAATTTTGGTAAAGGAGGCGACAATTTCAGTCACCACCTTCTTACCTTCCTCTGTCATAACTTAATCAGGCCAACAATTAAATCTCCACCTAGGTCTAGACACAATCAAGTCACAATATCCAGTAGTCAACCAATTCAAATAACTCCACAACTCCACAAATTCACAACAATCTCAACAACCAAACAACAACCTCAACAACCAACAAGTTTCTTACGAAAGTGTATTAAAATAGAGAACACCAACCACAAGGAAAGTCTACCTCACATGTTGGGAACGGAAACAAGGAGAACGACATCGAAAACAGGGAGAATGGTGTTGGAAACAAGGAGAATGGCGTCGAAAACCAGAGGACAGTGTCGGACAGGAGGAGAACAACAACAAGGACATCCACAAGAAGAAGAAAGGCAACGCTGCTAGAACGAGAGAAGGAAGAGTCGTCGTTGCCAATCACTAGAAAACAAAGAACAATGTAAGAGAAAACAGTGTCTTCGTCGATTGGGAAGAGTCGCTTGAGTCGACGATGCTACTGGAAGAGGAAGTGGTGTCGCTTTCGGCTGGGAAGAGTCGTCAACCACCGAAAAACATAGAAGAATGGAAGAGCATGGAGCAAGACTAAGCTAAGATACCATGTTAAAAAATTGTGCTGCCCATTTTTTCTTATTCATCTTTTGCAAACAATATACCTTAATATATATA
>WYDK02072361.1:0-10454 GCA_009867345.2 Toxicodendron radicans | reverse complement strand
TTGATAATAACAACATTAATGAGATATGTTCTCATTTAAATAATTATTTATAATGTATCATATTAATTTCAATTAAAAAAGTTCGTTCATACTATTAATTTAACAACTAACAATAAATGAAACCAGGAGAAGACAAACGATTTTTTAGTTAAACTAGAAGAATACAAACAATTTTTAGTTAACATAAGATAAGATTTAGTAAATTGTTGAATATATCAAAAAAACAATTAACATAAGATTTTTTCAAAAAAAAAAATGTATATAATTCTTAAAACATAATATTTAATCAAAACGTTAAACAAACAAATAAAAATAAACGCTTACAAAAAACATACAAATCGAATACCAATAGTCTAACGAAAATTTGTTGATATTTGACGAACGAATTATTTTCATCAAATCTTTACCAAAACGTGTATTATTCGTCATTTTATTTGAAAGTCTTCACAGATAGTCGAACGAACAATAGCTTACAACGCAAAGCAAAAAAATACTATTGTTCGCCATGTTCCAGCACACTACATATTCAACTTCAACTTCAAAGGCATAGCCAAAGCCAAACGCAGGAAATTGGAATGACCCACCATTGAAGTGTGTGATTCTAATGGCTCCACTACATAGTGTTGTGGTTTAGATTCTCACATACAACAATTGATCGGCATATTTAATTACAAATGGTTGACTAACATCTAAATTTTTTGACTTATTGAATCCATCGTCCATTGATTTTCCTGAAAAAAAATAAAAAGGAAAATTATAAAATTGAATAATTAAAACAAATTATTAAGAAATGAATAATTAAAAAAAATTATTAGAAAATTATTAAAAAAATCATTAAAAAAAGTAACAAAAATTACAAAAATAAATAAATAAATTAATAAATAAACATCATATATATTGAACATATAATAAGTAAACAAAAATAAACAATTTTAAAAAATAATACAAAAAAAATAACGTAACAAAAATTACAAAAATAAATAAATAAATAAACATCACATAAATTGAACAAATAATAAATAAAAAAAATAAACAATTTAAAAAACTTAATTTAACAAAAATACTTACCAGTTCACTTGCAATAAAAGACAATAAAAATATCAATTGATATTTGAAAAATAATAAAAATAACGATATAAAATAAATACAATGAAAAATATAACAAACAGAACAAAAAACCGAAAATAAAAAACAAATAACTAGTATATTTGTTGTTGATGATGATGATGTTTCTTTGTTCTATGTGAAAAGTTTTATACTAATGCTAGAATGTAAAGATTTTGTATTAATGTCTGAATGTGAAAAGTTTGTATTATTAACCAATAATATGAAACGTATAATGAATGTTACAATTAATAAAACATAAATTCGAATAACACTAATAGAGCTTCTGAAGTCCATCGTGTCTTCATTTTGGTTGTGTCATGACACTCATTATAGCGATGACATGTCCTAATTCGGGTTCTAATTCAGCTTTATATAGATATATAGATATAGATGGGAGAATATAAATTCAAGATTCATATCCCCTTATTTAAATTAGAGAACAATAAAAAAGATCATGGAGAAATTACATTAAGTTTGAGTTTTAATTATTGACAAAAAAAAAAACAATTTTCAAGTAAATTTCTAAAAACTACATGGGTCTTATTATTACCCAAACCCAAACCCAAACCCAGAAAATGTACCCAGTTCCCAATTAACCACAAATTTTACATGACTAAATTTTATTTGTAGAGCTCATAATCTAATTTCATAAACTTCCTTTACAATCATCATATAATAGTTCGTAATTGGTTTAATAAGATCCGTTTAACCATATTATAAACTGATCAATTACAAACTATTACGTTATAATTATAAAAAAAAAATTGTAAAATTAATTTGTGAACCTATTTTTTTCATTATTTGTAATAAAATATATCGAAGCATATTAAATGTTTTTGTTTATGGATAATAAGAGGCATATGAGACAACCAAAAAATTAGTGAAGGAGAGAGAGGATAAGTTGGCTGAGTAATAGAGTCCGCCGATACGATAATATGTGGTTGAAACAGAAAGCCTCATCCGCAAACACAATTTTTGTTCTTACTCTTCTTTATACTATCAAAATCTTCTCCATCTTCATCATCATCATCATCACATTTCCCAACACGGAATCGAATTTCTTAACACACTCCTCCGACACGTGGCATCCCACTACTAGCTGAATCCACCACCAACTTATAACCATATTAAACTAATTTTATCTCAGATTACTTAATCACAACCCTCCACTTTCCCATCAGCGGTTATTATTGCTCCGAGCATTTGAGGGGGCATCATACAGGAGAAGTAGAGAAGTCAAAAGGGGCAAAATCGTAAAAGTGCTTCCAATCCATTAATCATCAGCCTTCAACCCCACTTAAAAAAAAAAAATAAAAAACGTAGTACGCGATTGAAAGCTGATGATGTCCATTTGTTATTGAGAAACTCAATTGTTTGAAAGCAAAGTTATATATATAAGAAGAATAAGAAAAGATTATTCAGTGGAAGAGAGGCTATTCAGAGAATGGGAAGAGCGTTTGTGTATGTGATTCTTGGAGGAGGAGTAGCAGCTGGATATGCAGCTCTTGAATTCACAAAGCGAGGAGTTGCTCCTGGTGAACTCTGCATCATTTCTGAAGAACCTGTGAGTATTTTTGTTTTTTATTTCTTCTCTTTTTTTAATACCCACATGCGTATTTTCTTCAGATGTTTAAGGTCTTTTCGTATTTCGTTTTTAATATGTTCTTGGAATTCCATCTCTCTAGTGAAAAATTGTTTAAGACTGAAACTTCAATTATTATCTGTTATGGGTTTATTTTGGGGTTGATATGTATAGTCTTTTTCAAGATTATGAACGTGTAAATAAGTTTCTGTTTTACCTATATGGTTGTTGGTTGACCAAACGTGTGTTTTTTTTATCATCTCTTCAAGTTAGAGTGTTGCTTTCAATATTTTGGAAGAATTCCTTATTGATGTTTCGGGCTAAATGTTCATAAAGATTTTAAACTAGAATAGAGAATTGCATAGTTGTAACTTTTTATTAGAAAACTATGTTTTGTTACATATTTTAAGGCTTTTAAGAAATGTAATCTTGCCTAACGGAATTTTGAGAGAATGTTCATTTGGGATTAGTGTAGAGATAAGGCTTGGGAAGGGAAACGAAATGGTGTTGGAGTTGGAAGCTTATGAAATTGTTGTCTGTGAGATACAAAATGGTAGTTCATGTGCATAAACTTAGATTGATAAAGTTTGCTGCATTTCTTTCAGGTTGCGCCTTATGAGAGACCTGCGTTAAGCAAAGGTTATTTACTTCCAGAGTGTATGTGTTGTCATCCTTAAACTCCTCAACTTGGTGTTTGATTCATAGTTATGTAGCATGCATTTGATGTTTCTCATTACGAAAGATAGAGGTTCTGTTGAGATTAGTTTAATGAATGGCATTGGCAATAGCACCCTGTAGTCTCAGAACCACTGGATCAGTTGCTTTATCTGTGATATTTATGCAACACCCTTATATTAAGTCGTTTAATGGCACATTCATTGAGGTTTTGTTAAGGCTTGTGCTATTGAATTGTAGCCTTTAACACATTGGATTTTGAGATTATTTTCCCATGAGATTTGTTTTATAGGGTTTTCTGAGGCATCCCTTTTCAAAACTGAAATCTATTAACAGTGTCATTCGTACACATTGAGACAATTTATTTCCTCAGGGCATTCAGAAAGGCCTCATGGCTATTATGCTTTTATTTATCAGCATAGGTTCTATTGATTTCTATTTCTATGGTTAGTTATTCACTCAAGTCTGTAGAATATGTGTATATGCATGTCGTAAATTTGCTGGTCTTACTCTTACATGTAAAAGCAGAAAAATATTACCTGGTTTATTGGCTGAATGTTTAGCAACAAAAGTTTGAAAGTTTAGAGTGAATTCTAGAGAGAGGTATGGACTAATGTGCTAATGTTCTTTTGATGGGAGACAAAAAGATGTATATTAATTTGTTTCCTAATATAAAACATTAATGTTCTCAACCTGTATGAAGAAAGTGATGCAGACAATTTATTTTGTGCTTTTACCCTTTATTTCTGCTAGATTTTGACATTATATGTGATCTAATTACTTTAACTTCCGGTATTCTACAGCTGCTGCACGCCTTCCATCATTTCACACTTGTGTTGGTGCTAATGAGGAAAGGTTAACTCCAAAATGGTACAAGGAACATGGTAATTGTTAACTCATTTATGGCTGTATCAACTTGAAATTTTAGAGTAATGGATGACAGCATTCCTTTCTAGAATATATTAGTGGTTAAGTCCTCTAATGGAAACATAAATTAGTGATTTTGACTGTAGGCTATGTATTACATGAAGAACTTATATTTCTTCATTCTGCAAGTTAACTTGGTGCCTCATTAATAATCTCCCTGTTTACGTATTCAGTATATTTGTTATCAGCTTTAAAAAACAATTTATATAAGGTTTTTGCGAGAACTATTGCTCTGAAAAAATGTATATGTAGGAATCTCTTAACTCCTTGTGAAATGTGGGCGTACTTCTGTTGACTTTACCAGAACAGTTTAGAATGAAGGCTCCTGTCTTCTAGTAAAAGACATTATATTTATCTCTAATACAAGATTAAAAGCCACTTGGATAGGTGTGAAAAAATATATGATTGCATTAAATTTACCTCACTCTCATGATTGGCTGTATTTAAATTGGCTTAGTTGTAAATGCACCTACAACCAGAAAGTTAAAATGATAGTAGCGAAATTACTGCAAACTGCATATGCATTTTCGTTGTACTTAATTGTTGGTAGATCTTATTCAGAAATAATAATAGCGGACATTCTCACTGCAGTTTTACACTTTAATTTGTTTATCAATTGCAACTGTATCCTTATATACAAGATTGATGATGTATGTCTACTCTAGTAAAGAGCTCATATTTATCCATTATGCCTTTTCTCAATTTGATTATTCATTTTTGAAATGGCGTACTTTTCTAGGAATTGAGTTGGTTCTTGGAACTAGAGTTAAATCTGCAGATGTGAGGCGTCAGACATTAGTAACTGCAGCTGGAGAGACTATAAGTTACAAGATCCTCATCGTTGCAACAGGTGCTCGGGTATTGAAACTTATCTTTAAATAACTAATGACCTTTATTGCTTTTAAATGGTCAGTTGATCTTGTTTTTTATTGTTAAACGAATTTTGAATTATATAAAATGAAGGCAGTATTAATATTTAGTTACCATCAGTTGTAGTTGATTGCAAAATCATTTCCTTCAAAAAGAAAAACATATTCGTTAATGGATTTTTTTTTTATCGAGTTTAGATCTTTTTTGAAAAATTTAAGTTATATTGAGATATTATCATGTAGTTGAGACTTGAGGTGGTTTAAACATAGAAATTTTACTGAATTTGTATGACTTAGAAGTGACTGTGGATTTGACTTTGTGTGCCCTGAAATCAAATTTAGGCTCTGAAGCTTGAGGAATTTGGTGTGAGTGGATCAGATGCTGAAAACGTGTGTTATTTACGAGATTTAGCTGATGCAAATAGGATTGCAGATGTCATGCAATCTTCTGTTGGTGGGAATGCTGTTGTCATTGGTGGTGGCTACATAGGAATGGAGTGCGCTGCATCTCTGGTGATCAATAAAATAAATGTAACAATGGTTTTTCCAGAAGCACATTTCAGTAAGTATTCCTGCTCTGATAGTATACAAATTTAGAACAGATGTTTGAACATGTAGAATCAAATCAAAAAATTTCGTTACCAAAGGTATTTATCAGTTTTGGTATTGCTCTTGGGTTTTTTACAGTGGGCCGGCTATTTACACCCAAGATTGCAAGTTATTATGAAGATTATTACACATCTAAAGGGGTGAAGTTCATTAAAGGAACTGTCTTGTCATCATTTGACATCGAGTCCAATGGGAAGGTGAATCTTTTGTTGCTTTAATATCTGGAGAATATTTCTTTTTTGGTTCCTTTATCTGCTGTAAATTCATAATGATCACTAAGTTTTGCTGACCAACTGATACACAGGTTGTAGCTGTTAATCTTAGGGATGGAAGTCAATTGCCTGCAGACATGGTTGTAGTAGGGATTGGAATACGTCCAAACACAAGCCTTTTTGAAGGTCAACTAACTTTGGAGAAGGGTGGGATTAAAGTAAATGGACGATTGCAATCAAGCAACAGCTCAATTTATGCAGTTGGTGATGTTGCGGCATTTCCACTCAAAACATTTGGTGAAATCCGAAGGCTTGAGCATGTTGACTCTGCTCGAAAATCTGCAAGACATGCTGTTGCTGCAATTATGGAACCAGACAAAACAGGCGAATTCGACTACCTGCCATTCTTCTACTCTAGAGTCTTTGCGTTGTCTTGGCAATTTTATGGGGACAGTGCTGGGGAAGTAGTCCATTATGGGGATTTCTCAGGAAATACATTTGGGGCTTACTGGGTGAATAAGGGTCATCTTGTTGGATCTTTTCTTGAAGGTGGAACGAAAGAAGAGTATGAAGCGATAGCCAAAGCCACGAGGCTGAAGCCAGCAATTGAAGATTTAGCCGAGCTGGAGAGGCAAGGTTTGGCTTTTGCTTTGGCAGTTAGTCGGGAAGCAGTGCAGTCACCAGCTCCTGCTGAGGTAAAACAGAGTTCTGGCCTTGTTTTAGAGAGAGTCTTATATCCTTGGCATGCAACAGCTGGTGTTATTCTTGCCGCATCCGTGGCTGCATTTGCATATTGGTATGGGAGGAGGCGCCGAAGATGGTAGAAGACTACTTGAGGGTATGACAAATGGCAAGTGGGAGGTTATTGATGTTTTCTGATTTAGTTCTGTAATATTCATGTTGTAACATTGATAGAAGTAGGATTTGGGATATATCTGATCTTATATGATATAATCATTTGTATTCGTTGGAGAATATATCGTATACAGAATCGTATCCTTGTTGATAATTTAAGAGAACTGTCATTACATTATCTAATAAAAATTCTAGGATCATTTACAGGTCGACATGAAGAGATGTTAAAGAGACATTGTTTTCGTTACATTTCAATAAAAAACCAACCTGTGTTTTGTAATTTGCTACAAAAGTTGGTAAAAGAATGTTGAAGTCGTGTACCATTTACCGAACTTGTATGATAGCAAAGTCCTACCATGCAGGACAAAGATTTTTTACTTCACCGTGCGATGTTCAACAACGGGTCAGAGTAACAAGATTATGGTTTTAGTCGGGACATTATTGGATCTATATTTTGATGATAAATTGGAAGTTGTTTGTTATGATAAATGATTTTGATATTAATATAAATAACTAAAATATATTTATTATATGTAACCAAATTGTCAAATCCAATTTTGAAAACTATTGTATACTTCTCTCAATTATCATTTATCCCAGAGAAAAATAATTAAAAATCCTAAATACTTTTAAAATATTGTGGTTATCTTTTATATTTCATCAATTCTTTAATTTAATTGACTATATTATAAAAACATTTAAACAAAACCACAGTTGAGTAGCTGCATTCGGTCTAGTGATACGATTTTCGTTTTTGGTGCAAGAGGTCCCGAGTTCGATTCTCGAAATGTCCCTCTCAAACCACTCTTTTGCCAGTCTCTGCCCCTCAGGGATCAGGGGCACTCAACAAGGGTAATATCGTCAGTTAACACATAAACTCTCTTCATCTATAGTTCCACTCTTCACTTCCCACTGCCCCTTATCCTTTCATTTATCTTCAACTCCCTCAACCAAATTCCATCTTCTTCAAAACAAAATCCAAACCCCAAATCATCCCAAAAATGGCGACAACTCTTTCAGCAACAACAAGACTCACTCTCCGCTCTCATCCTTCTCCCTCAAACTCATCTTTTCCCTCTTCTCACCCCAAACCATTCCTTAAATTCCCTTCCTACCCCCACCTTTCTAACCTCACCCACCGCACCTCTCATCTCCGCCCTCTTGCCGCCGTCGAAGCCCCCGAAAAGATCGAAAAACTCGGCGCCGAGATTTCCTCCTTGACTCTCGAGGAAGCCCGCACTCTGGTGGACTACCTTCAGGATAAGCTCGGCGTCTCTGCTGCCGCCTTTGCTCCCGCCGCAGTTGCAGCCGTTCCCGGAGCCGGCGGTGCAGGAGATGCGGCGGATGCACCGGAGGAGAAGACGGAGTTCGATGTTGTCATTGAGGATGTCCCGAGCAATGCGAGAATTGCGGTGATTAAAGCTGTGAGAGCGCTGACTAGCTTGGCTTTGAAAGAGGCGAAAGATTTGATTGAAGGGTTACCGAAGAAGTTTAAAGAAGGAGTGTCTAAAGACGAAGCTGAAGACGCTAAGAAACAGCTTGAAGGAGCTGGAGCTAAGGTTGCAATTGTCTAGAGACGCTTACATTGATTTTATGTACCTTTTTTTTTGGGGGGGGGTGGGTGGTGGGGAGGAATTTTCAGATGGTAGCTTTGATTGTAATTTAAAACTGTAATTTCTTTGTGGGTTATCGATTGTTTCTCATGGTTTTCAGCTAAAACTTCTCTTGTTATTGTCATTTCAATTGCTCTCATAGTGTTTGTTAAATTGCTTGAATGAGTTGCTTTTGGCGGATGAGATAAGGCGTGTATATTATATTAATAGAACGCTGCGTTTCAATTTAGCAGAAGAGTAAATTGAAGGTCTTGTTTTGTGAAGAACAAGATGTAGTAGATAAAAAATGGGATGTTAAAATATAATACTAATGGCATTGGCAATGTGGCTCAACGGCTGCCTTTCTGGTTCAATCCTCCATGTGGCGGCCCTTGTTTTGTTTCATTCCAACATGAGATTTGGCTCTATGAAATTGTTGTTTGTTTATCTAAAGTAAAAATATTACATAATAATTGTAATGCAGACGTCTTATAGCCTTGCAGGCATTGCGATTTGCGAGATGGACCATGTTCCAATTTCTTTTTTATAAAATGCTTTGAGAAATTTTAGATAAATCTGATAATATTTGTTTAACAATTTTTTGACCGATGTTTAAATTTTTCTATTATTGACTCACAAAATAGAAAGAAAAAAAAAGTTTATCCAAGCCTCTATTTCTTCAAAATAATAATAATAATAATAATAATAATAACAAAAATAGCATAATTCAAGTTAATCAGAAAATAAATAAATGTTTGGTATAAATTAATTTTTCAATTCAATATTAACAAATAATTCTTGTGTGTGTCAGTTATACTTCAAAACATTCAGGCCTCGTTTGGACTGAGAGATTTTAAAATTCATGGATTTTATACAATCTATACATTCAAAACCTATAATTTGATAAATTTCATTATTTGGTTTAAATGTAAAATCCATAGATTGTTGATTTAAATTTTCATGCACTTATGTTTGGTTAGATGAATACAATCTATGAATTTGATAAATAATTTTCAACTTTACCCTCAATATATAAAATCAACTTTCATATAATTAAAAAAACTTTTTGCAAATAATACATTGAAAATAATTAATTTTAAGAATAAAAACTCACAAGTAGATTATTTTTCTAATATACGCTGAAGATGCTGATGATATAAATATGAAGAGCTAAAAAAAGAGAACGACAAATATATTTATTTTAATTAAAGTAGAGGGTAATTATTGAGATATTAAATTATTAACAATGATATTATTGTAAAATTAAAATATTAACAAAATCCCTCATTTTATTAAAACTGATGGATTTGGCAAAATCACACCTACTGGCTGTGATTTTAAAACCTTAAAAAATGAAGTATTCTAGAGGATAGTGGATTTTCCAAAATCCATGGATTTCATGAAATCATTCATTTAAAATCCTTTAATCCAAACGAAGCCTCAATAAAAGTGTCACGTCAGCACACACGTTTGACACGTGCTCTCTTATAACTGGTCGTAGGTGTATCTAACACTGAAGATTTGTTCATTGTTAACATATAAATAACATGATAATAAATAATTTAAATCTATATATGATGAACTATTTAATTTACAACATGATAAATTACCATATGATAGAAGTATTCTTTATATACATTATTACTAAATATTAAAAGTTATCTTATTTATCTTCACAATTGCAAAACAATAACACTACACATATATTATTTATACACATCATTTTTCATACATCATTATGTGTCAAAGGATGATTGGTTGATTTCAAATTAAAAATAAATTTTCATTTAATCATTTGTTACCACATAATAATGTATGAAAAATGATATATATAAATGATGTATGTGTTGTATTATTCATTGCAAAATAAACAATACAAAAAACTCAAAACCATTTTATCAAATAAAAAACTATAATATAAAATTAGTAAAATCTCCCCAATGAGTATTACTAGCATCAGTCTGCAGTATGCGTGTTCCTGTAGAAGGAATCTTCAATGGTTGAGTAAGGAAAACCTTTTGCTTGA
>WYDK02072353.1:0-10456 GCA_009867345.2 Toxicodendron radicans | reverse complement strand
GATAATCTCACCCTTATATACTAAGCCGTGAAATAACCTCTTAACCCCCAAGTTTTCCCATTCCTTGCAAAAGACTCATGTCAACTTTCGATTCCTGCAATTTACACCCCAAATGTAATTAATTTAACTCTAAATAATTACTCCGTGACACGGGGTGTTACACGTATGAACCATATCCAACATGCTATACTTCAAGCAATTGTGAACCACTCTTAGTGTGTGATAAGTCACCATTGCCAAGATAGATAACACAGTAACTGAAGAAATCTATAAAATGGACTCTTCTTGCCATTTTGTTATAACAAAACACTGGGGTTTCTTCTAGTAAACCCCGTGTATTTGGTTTCTTGCAGTGAGTATCCATTGATTTTAAAAATTCGTCCAAACTCTCATTTGTCTAGCTTTTTTGAAATGAGCATTCGATAGGTTAATGTGAAACTTTTAACATTTATATTTGCACATCTGGATTGTAGCCACAATTATATTTCCATGCCGGTAGGTTAATGTGAAACATTTTAACATGTTCATTTGCATGTCTGGATTATAGCCACAACCATATTTACATCTTTGTAATACAGACACAGCCAAAGCCCCTCCAAGTTACAGTATTTGGCATTCATCAAAATCCTTGCTTAACAAAAGACATTAACGTAAGAGTATTCACTCTACTTTCAATTAAAAGGAATCTTAACGTAAGACTAAGATTTCCTCTTAAAAAAGTTCAATTTATCTAAGGTTAATTGAAACTTATAATAGAAAAGACTGATGGTTCAGATTGGGGGTTCAGAGTCAGCTAGCTGCAGGATGTCTTCAATCTTTTTGACCACCTCACTCATTGTAGGCCTATTGGCTCCCAAATCTTCAATACACATTATTGTCAAATCAACAAAATTCTCCAAACCACTTAATGTATCCTGGTTCATGACAGGATCAATAAACACATGAAGGTTATATAAATCTTCTGTCCTATCCATTGCCTTCTTCAACTCACTCACAATGTACCTCCCTCATTCAATTGGACTTTGCCCAATTATTAACTCTAGCATTACCACTTTAAAGCTATAAATATCACTCTTTTTTGTTAATTGATACGTCTTGAAATATTCGGGATCCAAGTAATCCCTGCACCATTGAAAAAAAAAATTTTCCATTCTCAGGCTAACTTATACACTGCTATAGTATAATCATCACTAAACTCAATTCCATTAGCCAATAGGCTTATTACCTTATAATTTATTACTTCATTACCTTTATGTTCACTACCAAATTGGGAAATTAAAGTTAATTTTTTTTCTAGTGTAAGGTTTTGGAGGATGCTACACTTACTCAGGTTCCTTTGATATCGGTAGTAACGCGGCTGTTTTCTCTCCCATTCAAAGTCTTATATAGACCAAAATTAGCAACGTTTGCAGCAAAGTGATCATCACGTAGAATGTTATTTGATTTGATGTCCCTGTGTATGATTGATGGATTTTTATGATCATGCAAATATGTCAAACCTCTTGCCGAATCAATGGCTATTCTCAGTCTACAAGTCCAATTTAACTGGATTCCTGATTTTCCTGCATTGGTAAATTAGATATAGACAACACAATATAAATTTGATTCATGTAACAAACCTGTTGCTTGAAGTTCAGCTTGGCATGAGAGTTTGAATATTAAAGAATTTGAATACCATGTTTGTGCTTTCAATCTTTTCTAAGTTAGAAATTAGTTCATCCAATAGCTAGAGTTGATCAGAAATGGAGTGTATTATAAAGTACGTAACAGAAGAAGTGGCGAATGAGGTACCTACGAGACTATCCTTAGAGTACCATTCTGAATGAATGCATAAACCAGCATCTATTCTCCTTGCTCGTAGCAGTAATCCACAAGACTAACAACATTTTTATGAAGAGACTTTGATAGCATAACAATCTCACTTTTAAACCCCTTTTGACCCTGCAACGATCCCTGCTTAGCTCTTTTAATTGCAACTTCTAACCCTATTTAAAACATTCCTTTGTAAACCTGTAAACATTGTCAAAATCTATTTTCAGATAGAAAATATCGTTATAAATTAAAAAATTCTTCAGGAACGAATTAAAAGTTCAAAATGTTTGCTTGCAAAACAAGCAACACATAGTAAAGGAAAGAGATTCATGCTGTCATATCAGAAACTTTATCACATAATATTGTTTTAAGTAAAGATTATAGTAATACAAACACTTAATCTTAGAAAGGGACCACAAGGAAGAAGCAAGCGAACAAACCTGTCCATATCCCCCGGTTCCTAAAATGTTGGTGTCTGAAAAATTGTTGGTGCATTTCTTAAGCTCTTTAAAGAAATGTAGTTTTTCTTGTAGTGGTGTCATTTGGGTCCCAAGATGTTGTATGAATATGACACTAACTATAAGCAATGAAACAGTAATTATGTAGAGTGCAGTGGAGAAATAATGGTTTTTCGATTACCAAATGGATCGTTTAGTTGAGTTGCTCTTCTTGCTTTCTTCCTATAACGGATAGCATACATTCCGGAAATCAATAATAGTACTAGAAGTATAAATCCACCAATTGTTGCTCCAATGATGATCCAAATTTGTGACTTTCTCTCTTGATAACAGTAGGAAACAGAATGAGAAACCATTAATTTCTCATATAAATTCTGTGAAATTTTGTATGAATTTTTAAGCTAATGGGAAAATTTGTTCCTATCTATGAAATAATTAATGTTATTGATGTAATGGGAGGGTCTATAATTTGGTGAGAGACTGACAAAACTTACGTTGTTTTTGTTTAGCTGAGAAATGATCATGGAAAAAGTCGTGTTGAAACGATTGTTACCAGATGGAAAGACCTTCACCTCCAACTCTAGGTATTCCCAGTCACGAATCGGAAGATCACTGACATTGAGTCTACAGGAAGATTTGATGCTTTGAAAGAATCCATGAACTTATCTCTAAGAAAAATGTAGTAACTTGTGTTGTCCCAGTTTGAGAAGCTAAAGGGTCTGAAGATTAAGATTCCAGTGAATGGGGAATATGAACGGTTAGGCTCACAATTATTTCGTGGTGTGGAAGGTGAAGAACTTGAAACTTGAGAAGCTGAATAGTTCTTTTATACCGAGTGCTCACAAATTAGATTATTCTGAAGACTGAAAAAAATAGATAAGAAAAAGTTACACCTTTCAGGTAACATAACGTTGAAAAACAAGCAAGGGAAGAACAATGTTGAAAAATGTAACTTACTTTAGTTTCTTATTATATCCTGTTACTCCCAAATTTTCTAATGGAATTGTTCTGCACATCAAAGAGACGCAGTTGGCTTCCATAGCTTGCGCCAATATCTAATTTTCCCTTAAGTTGATTGTTCTTTAGTATCCTGAGACAATTGGTCAAACAGATCAGCATGCCATCCAGTTAGGCTAATGTTTCATGTTGCTTTTGGATGGATTTCAATGTGATGCTGTTTGAGAATAAGCTGATACTTACACCGACTCCAACAGAAGAAGACGAAAGAGTTCAACAGGTATTGGTCCTCGAAGATTTGTGTTCTTCATTACTCTACCAGTGCAAAGTAATAAGCATTATAGTCATGGTAAGCAAATTCAAGCCCCAAGAGTGAATGACATTTATAGTTTTAGGCATTGAAATATAGATGGCTAGAGAAGTTTATGATACTATTTAATGCAACACTTGTTTCAGTCATAATGAAGAACAAGAGAGATTCAATGATTTTAACATGTCGAGTCAACCAAGTAGTGGATATTATCTGTCTTGGGTTTAGAATGTCTTTGGTTTAAACCCGCACAAATTTGTTTTTAGGCTTCACCCAAAATGTGTTTAATTAATTATGGGGACCAAACCTTATAAACGAATCTTAGACTCCCTTCGCTAGCAATGGAGGATATCACAATGATTGTTAAGCATTCCATGCCTGAATGTTAAATCCCAATTCTGTTAAACATTCCATGCTTGAATGTTAAATCCCAATTCCTTTCACTAGCGATGTTGAATGTGACAATGATTATCAAGCATTCCAAGCTTGAATGCCATGGATGCTTGCTTTGTGTGTGTGTCTGTGAGTGAGTGAGTGAGTGAGTGAGACAGAGAAGTACAAAGTTGTCAAAGATTGCAAGCTTGAAAACGCTGGTGGAATAGTTTACCCTTCAAAGCTATTATTGCTCATGTCCCTGTGAATCAGATATTTTTTAGAGGACGCAAAAGGACTTTAGTAGAAATAGAATACATTTACCCAAATTACATGAATAAGAAGCAAAATGCTGAATTGACGGTAATAATGAATGGCCTTTCAGCACCACATTATGGATAATGCAAACAGATTTATGACTTTCGTTTACTTGCACGTAGCTGAGGTTGCTCAAGCCAATAAGGCTAGGCAAAGGGCCAATCAATTGATTGTTGGACAAATATCTGAAAGAAAGTTGCAAATATTCTTAAAAAGAAAACAATAATAACTTTTAGTTATTACATTGATATCTCATAGGTAAGACTAGAAGTTTAAGTTGTGAACTTCTCAGCATAATCCACTTGCATTGTAGTGATACTTGGGACGCTAGTGAAGTTCAAACTGACAGTACCGTTGAAATTCAAATGTTTATGGCCAAAGAAATAAAACTTAAGAGGGAATGTTTGGAATACTCACATGACCTGCAAGTTTTGCGGTTGTCAAGTGAAGTGGGGATGCTACCAGTGAAGTTGTTGTCAAAAAGCCTGCTTAAAACAATAGTAATTCTCATCTCATCTATCAATGAAAGTTTTTCTCTGAGTGCATTCTTTAACTTATTCTGCACTCATTGCCGATCATTAAAGCTCATGTCAGTTGTGGTCTGCGTCTCCATCATGTTCATTCCTATTTCACTTCATCATGATAATCCTACCTCTTTCTTAGACTTCTATCATATCTGAAAAGGAGGGCATATGTTTTAGGGATATAGCAACACAAAAAAGCCAACGCTCCGAACATATTGACATTTTGAGGGGTCCTACTGGATGTAAGTTCACTTGAAGTACAGAAGTAAGCACAACTCTTGATCGTAGGATACACTTACACCTACTGCATCTACATATCAAGTAGCCAGTCCAAAAGAGCTTACACATGCATCAATTTCATTTCTGAGCTGAAAAGTGAAAGTGGGACTGGTCCTGTGAGCTGATTTCTTCCAAAATGACTGCAAATTTAATAGAAAAGGTGTTGATTAGTTGTTTTGAGAAAACGGTTCATGCAAATGAAGGAAAATGTGTTATGCATACAAGTGCAATGCATTAACTAGTCCATCCAATCCAGGTGAAGTTTCATTAGAGACTGGAATTGTTCCATTTAGCTGGTTATCAGTCAAATTCAGCAAAACAAGTTTGGTAAGATTGCCAATGTAAGCTGGTATAGGTCCACTGAAGCTATTAGAATTCAGATTCCTGCAGAGAATGTCATTGAAGAGTTTCACAAACAGGACAAGCAATGATTTAAATGTTAGAAATCCTTGTAAGGTGAACCTTCCAATGATAAGAGACCAAAAGAACCTGATGAAAATACATAAAAGAATACTGAAGTTGAAATCTTGACAAATTGACCAGCTGTGTTAGAGATCCTAATGTGTCTGAAATTAGGCCATGAAAGCTGCAGCCCGTTAGCAATCTGCCAGGCAGGGGAGATCAATAGGTAAATCATATGTCATATCGAAAAGTTATATATATAGTATATGTAAGTTAGTGATGCTTTTGCAAGATTTAATGGTTCACAAGCTTTGTCAAATTTCCAATTGATGGCGGAAGAGTTCCTGTCAAACCCTTGTTTTGAGATAGATCTATGTGGTGCAGATGTATTAATCAAAACATGGTTTGTTATTACATTTTTTCTTCCCAAATGTATGTTCGGATGTTCCTATCTATACTGATGAGGTTAATGAAACTCTTCATCATGAAAAGCACAACATGCAAGACGTAAATCTTTCAATTGTGAACACCCACTCATGTCAATCTCACATGACCTTTGGAACGACATAAGATCAAATTGTTGAAGACCTAGAATATCAACTTTAACTCTTTCAAGTTCACTGGGGGCTATGTGAATCTGCAAAATCTTGAGCTCATCAGGTTTACAAATGGAAACACATTTCAAACCCAACAATGGAGAACATGTAATTCTTCAAGCAAAACACATTCACTAGTAAGCTTCTCCACCATTGGTTCACTTATGTGGACTCTTAACTAGTTCAAATTTTTTGAGAAAACAGAACCTTATTGTATCAGGTGGCTTCTCAAACTTAAAGCCATTTAACCTTAAAGTAGTTAATGATTTAGCAGAATAGATTATGTGAGGCAAAATGTACAGCTTCTTATCATCTTTTTTAATAGTAATATCTAACTCTTTCCCGTCCTTCTCTACTGCCAATCTTATCCATTTGTCAATAGAACAAGGCTATCCTTCAACATCAACAAGACTTATAAATAACCTAAATGTCTTCATACAAACCTTATGCTCACAAAATCGAAGCAGGGAAACATCAATAAATTTCATAAAATGCGCTATACGTTCACAATATTCTTCATTACTTGCCAATCTCATTTCCAAGTCTGATTGAAACAAGTCAGTTTCACTGAAATTAAAGACAGGGAACGATGCCCGCAAGTGATTCCATCTCTTTGATAAGAGTTTAGTTTGAGCTACCTGTTTTCTGGAGAGGTGAGACATAATTTGATGAACGATAAAAGGAGGTAGGTCTGAGATCCGATCATCATCCGTACTATACACGTAAATGTACCAAATTATTTCGAATAATACCATCAAAAACCTAAATCAAACAACAAAATAACGAACTTTAACCAAGAGAAATTAAACCCCCCCCCCCAAAAAAAAAAAAAAAAAAAGGTAAGATTTAAAGATCTCATACAAAGAGGAATTTCTTACTTCAAAATATAATACATCAAAGAACAGAAAAATATATGAAAAATAAAAAATCGTACAACGAAGTAAATTGAAGAGGAAGATTAAGAGATGGAAGAAGTAAGAAGGCGTCTTACCAGTAAATCTGTTGAGTTAGTAAAGAGTGAAAGGCCTCTACTGCTCTCTGGAAGAATGGAATTTGAGGCTACAACTCCGTCTCAGCACTTGATTTGGCCCGCAAATAACACCAGATGCCATTTAATGGCAACACTTATATTCCCTCGCTTACACAATCCATCAATTAAAGTAATTGATGGATTGTGTAAAACAGGGAAGATAAGTGTTGACTCCACACACAGCCATTTAATCAAACAAGTAAAAGTCACAGGATTTGAGCTTAAAACCTTTCTTCAAAATCTCCCCATAAACGGCAAAACCATGAGAAACACTTTTAATATTACACAGCAATTCATCAAAATGGTCAACTAGGTTGTCTCCAGATTTTATTTCTTTGAGCATTTTGATTAATTGCTTGTGTAATATTAAACAATTTCTTCTCAGCAAGTGCACTAAACAAATTAGTGAATGATCAAATTGGAGATATGAGTTAGAATATCAAAACAATATAAACAAAACTAAATAATGAAACAAACACAGAAGAAATGGAAAGAAAAGAAAAGAGATAGAAGAGACAGAGAAGAAAGAAGACATGAAACATAAAAGAAAAGAGAAGATGAAAACAGTCGGCGGATGTAGACAAGAAGCTAGGTTTTGTGAAAAAAAAATATTTTTCTTTTTTTAATGTAAAATGATAAATTACATATACCCTCCTAGTACTTGCAAAACTTGCACATACCCCCCTGTCAAGCTCGGCCAAGCTCGTGAGCCGCTCGAGCCGAGCATTGAGGAGCTCGAGCTTGGCTCAGTGCTTGAGAGGCTTGAGCCAAACTTGAGCTTTTCTCGAGCCGAACTCTAGCCGTTTGGCCCCGTTACACCCCAAATCCCAAATGAGAGTTATAATATAGTGAATAACATTAAAAAAAAAAAATTAGGGTTTAGATAAGGATACCAATAGGTGCACTTCCTTTTTATTTATTTGATCCCCTCTCATGTCCCACATTTAGCTTATTAGCACAAAATAAAGTTTTCTCATAGTTGAATGGTCCATTTGCCCATAAGGTCTTCTCGTAATTGAATGGCCTATAAGAACTAGGAATAGCAAGTCGGAATATTATGTGCTTAAAATAATTGCAAAAGAAAAATGATATCCTCATGCTCATGGCGTGGTGACTCTGGAGTCAAGTTTAACTATCACATGGCTTGTAAAATGTAATTTGAAATCTAATATCAATTTAGTAATTTTATAAATAAAGATATAATCGTCTAAGTAAGGAATTGAATATTAGTGTTGATGTCAAAATATGCACCAATGAACAAGTTACGTTAAGGCCGTTGCGCCCAGAGCATATTGAGTTGTTTTAGGTTAATTACAGGTGAAGGCGATATGATTATTTAGTTCGTTAATTAATGACTTATAAAATAACTAATACTAGTGTTTTTATAGTGGTTTGGAGACTGAATAGCAAACTCCTATATCTATTGTGGTTTTCTATTAATTATAAAGATTACAAGGTAGATCGTTGCGATCTGATTACACGAATAGAGTAGTTCTAGAGAGAGAAAACTATTCGGAGTGTCTTGTTAATTTCCTTGTGAGAGAACTAATTTTAGAGCTTTTGAGATCTCCAAAACATTGAGGGAGATCTTCTATTTATAAAAGTGATCGCGGGTCCCATCGGACCGTTGTAAGCTTGTGATGGAGCTTGAACTAAAGTGGGAGACTGCTGCTTGATAGGATACAATGGAACTGAGTGAGGTCATTAGCGGACAGGTGGCGCGACCTGGGAGGTCGCGTAATGTCACCAGCGAACACACTGGATTTCACCCTATAACAAATACTCCCAAGTTTTTGGAGTGTGAGATCGTTGATCGTGATTGGATTCCGAAAATTTTCATTCACCATTGGTCATCCCAACGAACTATTATCATTGATTTCACTAGGCTAACTGACTTCATGGTAAAGAGAGTGATCTGAATGCATCTGACATCATCTTATTCGAACTCGTCTTCTTATGAACTGATCAGTCGACGAAATGAATCAGGTGCGAACTGATTCCCTGAGACATGTGTAATGCTATTTCTTACTAGCTTAGTAGATGGAAAATAATGTTAAACATGTCATAAAATGCATAAGTATAAAACATGAATATGAAATAAAAACATGCGCGCGTGACTTTGATTTATCAAAAATATATGTACATGACATATTTACAACAACTTTTCTTTTTATACATATAACAAAAATATGAGCGTGTGAACAATGGCCCTCGTCTCCCTTGCTCATCGACTATCCACTCGATCGCGCTCATCTACTACCTATAAAAATGTTGAAATTGACGGGATGAGCACTAGTTGCTCAATAAGTAAATCATACTAAACTTATAAACATTCCCGTTAAAGAATTACACTTCAAAATAAAAAACTCTTTTCTATCTTCTTTTCTTCTTTTTTTTTTTCTTTTCTATTCTCTTTCCTTCATCAATCTACCATCTCTCAATATATAAGAAACATCACTCTTGAATTTCTTAACCATGCATACATTCCAACATTACGTGGATAATAATGACAATGCATGTAATAGAAATGTACTAAATAAACTTTATAAAAATAAAAGTTACTCATTCTTTTTCTTATTCTTCATTCTTACTCTTTATTCTTATTCTTTTCTTTTCCAGTTCTTTCTTTTCTTCATTCTTTCTTTTCTTTCTTGTTCTTGCTTGTTCTTTCTTTTCTTATCCTTTTCTTATTCTTGTTCTTGTTCTTTTCTTTCTTATTCTTTTCTTTCTTTTCTTATTATTTTTATGCCGATCGAACTGGTTGAGGCATGGATTTGGAACCTTGGCCATGTGAGTTTCTTCTTAATTATTTCTTTGTACGGTCCTCATCTACATGCACTCTTGGCGGACTGTACAATTTTCTTTTCTTTCTTCTTCTTATGTCACTCACTTAAGGTGACGTGCATGTAGGCAATTTATTCTTCTTAGTCGCCATGACCTCATATAGCGATACTCACAGGCTCCCCATCGCAACAACCTTCTTTTTCTTTCTTTTCTTTATTTCTTAAGTTATCAAAATAATATAAACACAATTGTTTGTTAACCTTTAGTGCTTTACTCATGCATGATTTAATGACCATGCAAAATGTAAATTTCTTTCTTTCTTTCTTTCTTTCTTTCTTTGCTTTTTTTATCATTATTACTCTTTTCTTTTCTTTTCTTAGTATTCTTCCTAATATAAATATATATAGGTTTAAATGCATGAATGCATGAATGGGATTCTTATGCATGCAAGAACTTCATCACATGTACAAATATATGAAATTCTTCATTTTCTTAACACTCAACCATTATCTCACTTAACTTTTAAAAAATACACTTATGTAATACCCTCACCAAAGAGCATAAAAGGTACGTAAGATTGTATATTTCATTCTCATACCCTTAGTAATAATTCT
>WYDK02072343.1:0-10456 GCA_009867345.2 Toxicodendron radicans | reverse complement strand
GTGCTCATCCCGTTAATTTAAATCTTGCAGGTACTAGATGAGCGTGACAGGCGCGGATGGTCGACGAGCGAGGGACATTGTGGCCGCTATTTACGCTCTCCTTTTTGTTTTATGTATAAAAGGATAATTATATTGTATTTTGTTTATGTATATAAAAATATATTTTATGTTTAGTTGTAAAGAAAAAGAAAAACCGCGATATATTTTGTTGTATATTTTCCTTATATATATTCATATGAGGTATTTTCATGAGTTTTATATATACTAAGTAGAAAGAATAGAATGCATTACAGAATGTTGTCTGAAATGTGTTTGGTTGGAAGGAATAAAATGGTGGGTATGCTATATTAATATGTTTAGTGGGGAGGAATAAATTGGTGGGTATGTTATGTAAATTACTTAATTGTCCTTCTATTTTAATATTATTATTTTTTATTAATAAGTTATATTATTATTTAAATTATCAATTTATTTAAAAACTTAGCTAAAACATCCCCATAATAAACCCCCACCCTACCTAGTCATTGCCGGCTGCTAGCCGCCAGCCAGCACCACTTGCCGTTGGTGACCGTGCGTCGATTCGGCCATTTAATGACCAACAGTGGTTGTGGTGGTCAAATCTAAACACCAGTCAGGCGTAATTTTTTTTAAATTCAGGGGTATTTTTGTCTTAAAAAATGGGTTTGTAAGGAAAAAATAGTCCTTAAATTTGTTTGTAAATAGTTTTAATAATAAGGGAATTATTGTCCTAAAATTTTATTAATAAGCGGTAAAATTGTAACAAAAAAATATTACCAAGTAATCTCAGAATATCTAAGAAAATGGAGGTAATCAGATTACCGCCTATATAACCAATAATAATTACTATTGGTAATGAAAAATTACCAAAATCTTATATTACTTAACAACCAAACATAATAATGTAAGTAATATAAGATGACATTACCTCAATAATCTAATTTAACCTCAAACCAAACACCCCCTTACAGTAATGCTATGCTTACTAATGGTTCTTACTAACCAGTATACAACTTGACGTGGCATCTGATGTGGCGATGCCACCTCATCTACCACGTCTGTCACTTGCCACGTTAGATAGGTCCAATTTTTTTTTTTTAAAAAAAAAATTGCGTTTAGCAAACAAAATTTTTCCATCCAAAATTTTGTCTCCCTAACCCCAATTTTAATAACCTAAAATCTTCACTTCTCTCCCAAATTAAATCACACCAAAAACCCAAATTACCCATCCCGAATTTGAGAGTGTGAACCGTCGATGATGCGCGCTAAGATGCGTGGTTATCAAGTGCACTAGTCGCAAGAAGTAATAATAGTGAGGTGTAGAGTATCGTCCCACATAGATTGTGTGTTAATTACTGAACTATCTATTTTATTACTAATTGAATCACTTAAAGATTGGATTGACGGGAAATGGTTAACTAAACTAAAGCGAACAATTAACAACTATTGAAATTGCAATTAAAACTAAGATTAATTCAAAAGTGAATTACTAGTCAATGACAAAGAAGTTAGGGTTTATAACTTCACCAAGTTACTCAAACCTAACCCATGCATCCTATTAATCCAAATTCTAAGGCAATGATTAAAAATCAAATTCCCTAAGGTGTTTGGCACTCTCTCGGGTTATACCACCCCACACATTCCTCCATAAATTGAAGTTTAATAGTTCAAGGTCTCTTAAGCTAATGGAATTCATCCTAGATTTTAAAGGTCGCGTTTACTAATCTCTAGTTTTCGCTCAACCTAGGGTATCTATCTCAATAATCTAACACATGAATCACTTCTCAGTCTCATCATGCTTGACAAACCATTTGAACAAAAGCCCAACATTCAAATGCATTAAAATAAATATAAACACTTAATCATGACAATAGAACTTGAAATAACAAGAATATTATAGATTAAATTATTGTAAACAAAGATCCATCAAAACCTAACTAAAAAAAATTAGTTCATACTACAGCTACAAAAAAACAAATACAAAGGAAGAAAATTAGAGTTCATCATGAAAATAAGATGAAAGAAACAACAAATCTTCTAAAAAATGGCTTGGATCTTCAATATCTCTTCATTTCTTCAAAACCCATTCTCCATGGTTGAACCCCGATCGAACTTTGGTCGAACTCCTTATGAAAGACTCTAACTTTCTAATTTATAGTAGCACAAAACCCTAGAATAAAAAGCCTTGGACGAAACGATTCATTTTAAGTTTTTCACAATTTTTCCAGCTTCGCCGTGACGAAGTGAATATGCCTGACATTCCAAAGAAATTTTCGCCACAGCAAAGTCTTGTTTTTCTGGATGCTGAAATTACAGAATTTTCATTGGCAGCTTTTTCTCTATAATCTTCATTCCTTTTGGCTTCCAGTCGATTCGAACTTCTAGATCGCTTCAAGTTCACCCCAGGACTTCTCCAATCTTCTGATTCTCATTCTTCTTCGAGTCATAAGGCTTAAAATCATCACGTTTTGCTCCACAAAATTGTTTTGGCCTGAAACAAAAATAAACAAAATTAGGTAGAAATCATGACCAAAATCAAATGGAAAGTATTGAAAACCCTAATGCAAAACAATGAAAATGTAGGATTATCAAATACACCCAAACTTAAGGTTTGTTCGTCCTTGAGCAAAGAAAAACAAAATAAATAAATAAAAAACAAAATAGAGAAAATAGGTTTAGCAAAGGACATAAAAATTAAACTGAATCGAAAATACCCAGAATAGATTGCAATTCGAGTCTAAAAAATTGTCAAGAGTTTATTAACAGAAAATGCTTAGTACTCCAAAACGTCCAATTATGAATTGACCAAATTTCTCTATTGATTCCCTAAGTAGGTGATCCCCACTTCAATTCACTCTTCGACTTCTCGAATTATTTTATGCCAATGGGTAAAGTTTATCAAATGGTAGCAAACTCCATAAGCCTAATTTTCAACTACTCTCTACTAATGAGGGTTTCGACATTGTTAGAATCAATAGGTATTTATCATCTTATAACGTTAAATTTGGGTAGTAGGCTCCAAAGAAAAGATAGGATAAACAAAGTAAGAGAACTTGGTTTTTCTCATGCAAACACAAAGAGTTTACACTTAAAGTGATGACCTTCTTTTATTTCTCAACCTCCAAACAATGGCACACCTTTCACAACCCCCAAACTTATAAATTGCTTATTTATTGAACTTTTTTTAAAGATAATAAGAATATTATAAGCATTGACAAATGACTTGGGGTTGTTTTTTTCTTTTTGATGCCTTTTCATAACCTCCAAACTTATGACTTTCCAATCGACAACTTACTCATACACTTTCGTCGCTCTTTATCGATACATTTGGAAATAAATACTCCTAAAGGAAAAGTGTTTAGGGCCAAGGCTAAAAAGAGTGTCTAAAGGAAATTTACACACAAGGTTGGCTAGAAAGACTCAAACACTCCAAAAAATGCCTAAATAATTTCCCAACAATGTCTAATCCAAGAATTTCGCCTCAAGCTCTTCTCAAATAGGTTCTAGAGTCTACTAACATTATCAAGACTTCACATATCAACATAAAAAGTTTCTAAGCATTTCAAATTAGCAAAAATGGTGGTTGAACCACTCGAAGAACTTCTAGCTAAATCTAGTCAACAAGCACCAAGTTAAAGCAATACTTTGCATTTTCCATAAATAAAATCCCAACAATCAATTTATCATCATTGACTCATGTTCATCATCCGGACACAAAACACACACAAACAAATAAAAACAAACATGAAAAACATTGCTTTAACTACAATCACTGACACAAGAAACAAACTTAATCACACAAAACAAACAAACAATCAAACTAGCAAAATTCAAAAATTTTCAAAATTTTCCCCTACCCCAAACTTAAAATGACATTGTGTCATTGCAAATGCGCATCATCCCTTCATTGTCTTCATAATTATCATCATCTGTCAACCCATTTATTAAATAACATCACAGATTAGAAGAAAGATTTCAACCTTATCAAAAAAACCTAAAATCTAAAAATAAAAGTAAAATATTGAAAGTCAAAGAAAAATAAAATAAAATCCCAAAGTACAAAATTAAACCACTAACAATAAGTAAAAAGTTCAACAATAAAATTAAATAGTTACTCAGTCTTCCATGTCGGTTTGGTCCTCAACTTTATCATCCTCTTCGTCACTAAATCCAATGGTTGCAGGCTAGTCGTCTTCATCATCCTCAAAATCTTGTCATTGGTACTCTGACACATCCATGTGGCTACTAGCGTAATGTTGACGCTGTATCTCGAACATGGTTCTAAGTTGGTTACCCATCCAGTCTTGGTACTTCTTCATGTTTTGAACTTCTTTGGTCAGTTTCATCACTTGCTATTTGGTTGTGGAACTTCCACCTATGGGTGTTGCGACTACAGTTGCGGTTGAAGGAGTAGAGGTGATTGAACTTTTGGTTTTCTTTTTTCTCATTAATTTGTCTAGATATTTCTTATCCAAGAGTGTTGCTGGGTGAATCTGAACTTTATCTTAGGAGTAGATCACTCTGGCCCTAGTACATAAAACTGTGATGAGGTGAGGGAATGGATAGCTGGCCCTCACCGGTCTGGCAACAGACATAGTGTTTGTCATAATTATATTTCTCACATTCATCTTCTTTCTTTGGTAGATAGTATATCAAAACTGCCTTCTGAGCATCTACAATACTTTAGTGGGTGGGTAGCTGGAATCAACTTGGCGCACACAAAATATTGCCAGATTCATGCAATGTTGTTGCCAATGGTGTATATGAAAACAAACAAAATTCACGCAAGTATACATGGTTAACAAGTAATATAGATTTCTAAGAATCGAGTATCGTCCCACGAGGATTGTAAACTAGTTAGTCTCAAATCTATGATCTAGCAATAGTAACAGCAATGGAAACAGTATAATATTGAACTAAAATAAACAATAATGAAATGGTCAATCAACTAAAGTAAACCTAAGTGTGGATTCTAAATCAACAGAGTAAAGATAGCAGAAATATTAGTAATCAGATAAAAACAAGTTAGATTTGAATAAAATCTCTCAAATTGTAATGCTGTAAAAATGCTATAGCCTAACTCAGCATGACATTTGATTCGATCCAAACACTTAGATTCTTATACTGTTCACTAGAACATTCTACAAGCTTCCTTCCTAAGCTTAACTCTACATACATCTATGTAGATCTGGACTCAAGAAACAAATTAAGGCTCGATTTGATAGCGATCGTACAAGGAAGCACCCATATGTCTATGTATTTTTCTCATATTCTCATATGACAATAAGGCTGTATTAATCAAATGATTTCTCTTATTAACAGACCCTTTCAGCATCTATTTACAAGTAAGACACGGCCAAATCAACATTGCAACACATAACACTCATTTGATTAAAATAAAATGTTAACATCATAGGTTGTATTAATGATAAAAATAAACATTACAATAAGAGTTCATATTCTAAAATCCAACTTGGAGAAATTTAGTTCATACTGAAATGAGAGTAAAACAGATTAGAAAATACAACCATGGAGTCCATTGGAATAAGAAATACAAAATACAAGAAAGAAGAAAGGGAATATCTCTTGGAAGGATCTCTCTCTTCCCTGTCAATGACTTTTTCTTCCTTCCTGATTTTTTCCTTTTCTCCTTTGGATATATTCTCTTTTTTCGTCCTTCTCTTTTAGGAAGAAGACCTCATCTTTTTTTTTCTTTCCACTTTGCTTATATATGAGAGAATGTAGGGTCTCTTGTGACACATGACCAAATACTATGATAAATCAATCTTCACAGCCATGTTACTGTACATTCTCTCACTTATGGCACAAAAAAGCGTGATTGTCCTTTTGGGGACAGCTCAGCACAAAGGCAACACCACAGGCGCAAAAGATCATCTTTTCTATTATGTTGACCTGTGACTTTATGCGCTAGCACCCTTTGCTACATAGTCAACAACACAAATCTTCAAGTTATACAATTTAATTCCTAAGACAAGCTGATGGATTCTGAACTGCAGAAAAACAATTAAGGAAATTAAACCTGAGTAAAGCCAAAATAGAGCAGAACAATACAAATTCTCATCTTTAAACACAATCAAACTCTAAATTGACAATGTTGTAAAATGTTAAACTAAACTCAAGTAATATAGCTAAAATAGACATATAAAAAATTTCAAAGGCTCTAAATTAGGACTATGATAACTCTATTTACCATAGTTATCATGCATCAACTTTCAAGCTACTTCCCAGGAACTTCCTTGTTCCTTTTGGTGAAATCAGCCAATTGGTCCCAGGTTTGGCTATCCTTTGGATTACTTCATCATAATTCACATTCTTCATGTACTTTTCATGCTCATCTTGTTCTATATTCTGTAATCCATAAAGCTCATTAATGACTGCAGCATTGCAAGGCACTTGTACACATTTAACATACACATGTCCTCCCTTATGTTTCAAAAAATTTGCGTAAAACACCATAACTAAAAGTGCCACCATCGTATGCTCGGGCTCCTTGGAAAATTGATACCACCCTAGGGCCATAATCCAATCATCATTGTCAAGAATGGCAACCTCTTCATATCTTGCTTTTGCCTTATCATTAACAAACCTATTGTCTATGTTTTACCCATTGTCCTCTTAAACGACATTTTTACAATTAATTCAACAGAACAATTTTACTTCCAAAATTCAACCACAACACTCCCAAACTTCTTAAATTCACAAGACACCCAAACCACACTTCAATCACAATTTCTACTCTTCAAGTGTTCAATTTACCTCAACAATTTAGCCAAAATAACCAAACACAACCAACTACTACACAATCAACACAAATATTCCACAATCTACTTCAAACACAACCCAATCAACAAATAATCACAACTAACTACTTCCAATCTTCCCAATCAATCGATACAACACAAACTACCTCAAATACCAATATCACAATCCAATCAACACCAAAAATCTTCACAATCACTAAATCAATCAAATGAAAAGCAAAGAAACACCAAACCTCGCAAAGCCCAAGCTTCTTTACCCACAAATCACTCCAAAATCTTCTTAGATTGCAAAAACCCACCAATTTTGAACACTTTGGATTTGTGAAACTTCTTCAAAAAAATTTTAATCCTGCACAAATAAAGGTTAGTGAATGTTTAAAGTAAAGGAAAGTAGTGTATTTGAAGAGATTTGAAAAGAAAATGGTTGGTTGATGAGAGAAGGTTGAGAGAAAAATTAAAGAGAAATTTGAAATTTTCGTGAAGAAAATGAGAGGCGGCCTTTTTTTATAGAATCTTCAACTCGGTGAAGTCATAAACCCTAAATTTTTTCGAGTTTTGCATAATTCAGTTGCGGGAAAAAAAAATTCTCTCTATGGCGAAGATTAGACAAAGAATTTTTCATCGGAACGAAAAACTGGAAATCTCAAATATGCATTTTGTCTAGAGAATTTTTGCTGAGGCGAAGAAAAAACTCTATCTAGATGAAAAACTGGGAAAACACAATTCTCCAATATTCACCTAAATAACAAAAACATAACACAACACAAAATTAGTCAAACCACAAACCAAATCAACACAAGAAAATAACTAAAAGACAAATCAAAACTCTTGGGTTGCCTCCTAAGAAGTGCTTTGTTTAAAGCCGAAAGCTTGACTTGTTCGTGTAGGTGCCCTAGAACCAATCATATTGTATTTGACTCTTTGTAAAAACATGATTAATTTATAATAAAAAGACATTTTCTATAACAGACCCTAAGTATGTACTACCATATGAAATGATATATGCCCATAGATTGGTTGAATCATGACGAGAGTATCAAGTGTTTAAAATCTTGATAGTAAGAACTCTATGATCAAATAAGATGGCCATTCTAAAAGTGTCCATAGCCCCAGTATTATTCTGAATTAAGGGCATAGATAATACAGTAAGGCTATCATCATGTTGAACGACCCTGTTGGAAGACAGTAACAGATCTCATTTGTCAAAGTTATTGGGAGATAATGTGGTGCGACATATGGGTGCTTGCTTTATGAGCAAGTTCACTGGACATACCTATTAGAGGATTCCATATAGATGGTAACCCTAGTGTCTATGGAACAATCCTCTAACGGATGGTGGTGCATGTGATCCTTTGACTTTAGGACACTGGAATGTCATGCGTGAACATTGGTGTGTGGTTTGACACTAGCCCAATGTAACTCTCTTTAGAGTTATAAATACAATAGTCATTGGCCACATTGAGAAGCACGTCATGACTATGGTGGATCGATACAGGATTCGTCACTCCTGGGTGTAGGAGACATTATGTCAGATAGATATTCGATGAGTGATTACAACCCCAAATTTGTGGCCACAGTGGAATTGAGTTGGTGCTCAAATCCAATTTATATTTTAGTTGTGACCGAAGCCCTATGATTGGCTAACAAGTCCATCCCCAAAATCACATCAAACTCCAAAAGATTCAATATAATTAAGTCCGCTTCAAGCCACCCTGAACCATTACACCACAATTTATGAATCCAAATTCTATCAATAAAGTCTCACCAACTGGCGTAGACACCGCCAATTTAGTTTCCAAAGGCTCCAAGATCCGATCAGAAAACTCTGCAAATGCATATGAGATGAATGAATAGGAAGATCCAGGATCAATCAAAATACGAGCCTCATGGCCAAAAATAGATAACATACCAGTCACTACCTCGAGAGCGGTCTGAGCCTCCTGTCTAGTCATAGCAAAGACTCGGGCCTGAGTGAACTACTGGCTGGACCCTCTATGACGGCCTCGCCCACTACGCCCGGTACTGGACTCCCCCTGCTGCTTGAGGTGGACCCTCCTCTGAGTTGAGGCCTCTGATGTCCTTGAACACGGCTACCGTCACCGCGATGACTCTGAGAGGCTCCTCTCTGGAACAGGCTCACCCTCTGAACTAACTGAGGACAATCTTTCTTAAGATGTCCAGTCTGACCACACTGGAAACACTTAGCACTAATCCCCCAACACAATCCCCAATGATATCGATCACAAGTGTCACATTGGGGCTTTGGGGCTCCGCCCGAGCTCCCACTACCCGACTATCCACTAAACCTGTTATGACCCCCAACTGACCCCAGAGGCCTGGCTACTAGACGATCCAGAGAAACTGTTCTGCTGCCTTGGCATCCGACCCCTAGATCCTCTCGTTCTCCAATCTCTATCCCCACATTTTTGCCTACGTGGTGACATTTCTTTCTTCCCTCTCCTTGGAGCACATTGTTCTATTTTCATAGCCGATTCCACTAACTTGGAGAAATCATTATACTCGAATGCCACTAAGGCCATTCTAATTTCATCTCTAAGTCCATCCTCAAATTTTCTACACCTAACCTCCTCACTCACTAAAAATTCTTGGGCAAACCTCGATAATTCCACAAATTTGTTCATATATTGCTCTACCGTCAAGTCTCCCTGAACCAAAGAAATAAATTCTTTTCTCCTATTGTCCCTGTACACCCGGGGTTGATACCTATTCATAAACTCATGTTGGAAATTTTCCCAAGTTGGATTCTCATATTTTCCTTGGGCTGTCCTCCACCAATGATCTGCATCCCCAGCCAATAAAAATTCTGCTAACGTCATCTTTTCTATATTGGTGCATGGTAGGGCTTGGAACACCTTTTCAAGGTCTATCAACCACCTCTCAACTGTATTATGGTCTCCCTCACCCTTAAATTTTTAAACTCCTATATTTTTAACCCTTTCTATTATACACTTTTCTCTCGTCTCCACTGCAGGCTAACCTCTCGCAACACAGGCAAAGAGGAAAGCAAATCTGCCCATCGTCTTCTCAAATCCAAACTCATTATCAGAAGATGGGTCACCCTCATGACCAACATGGCCCTCGACATTATCTCTACCACCAGCCACTCTTGAACCCTCTCCCTCTAAACGCTCAATATGGCCATCACCCCTACCCCTAGGGTTGGCCAAAGCCCCCTCAGGTCGTGTACACAGTCGGCCCCGTCGACGCATGTCTATAAAACAAATCAAATGCTTAATTTCTCAAAAACATGCCATACATGCTAACACAATGCATAATGACTCACAACCCAGAGCTCTAATACCAAATTGTCACACCCTCTCCCGAGTCGTCCTTACCCCACTGGATCCTGGCGCTCCATGGGACTCGGATCTCGAAAGGAGGGTGCGTTTTTGAGAAACTTTTAATAAAACCTAATAAAGCTTTCTTTAAATAAATCATATGCAAAGTTATTATACATGCCAAATATCAAATACTGTATCAGAGTTGTCTACATGATAAGCGATATGCTGAAGTGCAGAAACATGCATCTGGCCACTGACCTACACTGGAGGATGCGACTCAACTCCTGGACACTAACTTGGAAGGGGGGAGAGGGGGGGGGGGGGGGAGGAAGAAAAAAAAGAGCAACAGGGAGC
>WYDK02072307.1:0-10460 GCA_009867345.2 Toxicodendron radicans | reverse complement strand
TCAGGATCAAAACCAATCTGAAAGCACTCGATAATCCTAATAAACTTAAGCACAAAACGATACAAATTAAGGCTTATACGCCTGGTCATTATTCCGCCTCATAGATAAGCAATTTCGAAGTTGGGCTTTCTAACTAAACCAAATTGGCTCCAAGCCCCAAGATCCATACAAAATCCCCAATATAGGAATCCAAGTCCTACTTAATTCCTAATTCCTACGAGAGCCAGAATCTTACATGGACTAGGAATACTATCTAGATAAAGGCAAGTCTTAAAGGTTTCCTTCCTAAATCTGGACTCCTTTTCCGAAAGGACTCAGAATCCTATTAGGATTCTGACTCATTGAGCTCACTATATAAACAGGGGTCGCTCCCCTCATAAAGCATTCATAAATCACCTACTACACTAGCTCCAGAATTCTTGCTCTCAAGAATTCTCGTTTTCTTACCAAAGCCTAGTTTTGATTAGACTTTGCCGTTGTCATATTCCGTCCTAACAAAGTTACAATCTCGTAATATTGCTCTAGTCCCTCTCTAGCCTCCTTCAGGTAAAATCTACCCTTAACCCTCCTTAAAGTTACCTTCAGTCCCACTGACTTGAGCGTCGGAGTGCCTACGACAAAACATCACACCGGTGTTCCCCGTCACTTCACGTTCTTATTTTCAGTGTGTAGGTCCATCAGGTTGTCAGCGGCCTATCTCATACTTGATCCATCCCTTCCGAGTTGATCGTAGATTTTACCGTCTATAGTTTGGCGCCCACCGTGGGGCCCTGACAATCTTTTGTCCTATGACCTGCACCTGGTGCCTCATCTCAGCCGCATATCCGTCATACGGCGGATGATGCTCCGACTCCCGACATTGCATCCCAAATTGTCGCCCTCACTGCGATTGTTCAAGAAACTGTCGAAAAATTCAAAACTCTAGAAGTAGAGAATGCAGCCGTAGGAACTGCAAACCAAGACTTGCAAGAAAGAATCAACCGGTTCTACTTACTTGATTTTATTCCAAGGGAAGCTCCAAAAAGGTTTCGAGTCTTAGTTCCATTCATGCAATCCTTCGAGACACCATCACATGAAAAGTCTACAATGCGATACACCCTCTACTCAGCTCCAACAAGTACACTTGGTATGGAGCGAGTAGTTGGAGCCGAACCGATACCATCCAGTGAACCTATGGAGAATGAGCCGCACGTCCAACCACAAAGGTATCAATTGCAAACCCCATTTAGCCTCAATCTAACGCTTCAAAACTAGTCCGGAGAAGGGCTATCCATTCAAACAGCCCAGCTCGACCCATATTTAAACCTGGGTCCGCTCGGCCTGAATGTTCATGTAAATTCAAATCATCCGAATGTCTTCCCATATGTGCGAAACATGAGTAGACAGACCAGAACCACTCCCATTGAACAAGCACTCACCAAGAGGATAACCGAGTTAGAAGGAATGGTCCAACGCATCCTTGGTATGCCGACACCTCTTAAAAAAAGCCGATTGCAAAGCTTCGCCGATTCGCCATTTGCGGATGACATCGCCCTCGTCGAGATGCCCCAGAGGTTCACCTTCCCCAACATTAAATTATATGACAGAACCATCGATCCAGATGACCACATTGCTTCCTACAAACAAAGGATGTTTGCCGCGACCATTCCCCGAGACCTGCGAGAAGCATGCATGTGCAAAAGTTTTGGGTCAAGCCTTACAGGACCGGCTCTACAATGGTACATCAACCTACCCAACAATACTATCACCTCTTTCGCTCAGCTGACAGACATCTTCAATGAGCAATTCGCTAGTAGCAAAAGGCTGGAAAAGCTGTCGGGAGATTAATATCGAATATACTAGCACCGAGGCGAACCCCTCAAAGAGTATCTGGGCAGTTTCAACAAAGAGAAAGTCTCTATTCCACATTACAACCAGGAGACCGCGGTTGACGCCTTCAGGAAGGGCCTATTGCCTGACAGCGAGCTCTACAAAGAGCTGACAAAATACCACTGCCAAAGTATGGAAGATGTTTTGGCTAGAGCAAAGACTAAAATAAGGTGGGAAAAGGATAAGAATAACCATGTCAAACAGTCACCCTAAGAGGAGTGCCGGCCTGGTAAAGCAGATCGTCGACGAGACAATATCAATAGAGAGAATTACCTCCTCCAGCGAGGAAATAGTTGAGACAAGAGGCGACCATATGATATCTGACGTCCCCTAGAACGCCGTCCGACACATCCCATCAAAAGAGCACCCACTCCAGCAGCGCACCAGATGCTTGAATATAACCTTAACGTAGAGCTGTTTGAGGTAGTTGCATTAATGAAGTCAATGGGAAACACAGTCAGATGGCCAGCCAAATTTAAGAACACGGGAGCTCCTCGGGACAAGTCGAAATGGTGAGAATTCCATAGCCATCACGACCATAACACTGCTGATTGTATCGCCCTTCGGCTTGAGGTGGCCGAGTTATTGAAGAGGGGTCACCTCCGGGAATTATTGATAGAAAAGGGAAAAGAAACCATCACCAACAAAAGTCGAAGAAAAGGGAAAAGAAACCATCACCAACAAAAATCGAACAGTGACACCACCTCCGAAAGATCCTATTCCTGAGGGGATGTGTAATGTGATATCCGGTGGATCAGAAGTAAGCGGAGTTAGCTGTTCTGCAGCCAAACGACATACAAGGGCAACAAAAAACCTTTTAGCCCTTTCATCATCAACATTTATACAAAGCCCGATGGATCAAACCATATAATTTGTTGATAGCGAGAGCCTGGCTCTGGTCCACCCATATCACGATGCCCTGGTAATAACTCTTCTGATCGCCAACATTTTGGTAAAAAGGATATTGGTTGATGGTGGCTCATCAGCGAATGTGTTGTTCCATGAAGCGCTCAGAATAATGGGGATTGATGAACATAATATAATTCGAAGATCCACCATCCTTATTGGGTTTAGCTCAGAACAGAAGTACACCATTGGAGAGATCTTTTTGCCTGTTTATGCTGGTGGAATAAACATGCAAACAACCTTCATGATAGTGGATAGCCCATCCCCGTACAATGTTATCTTAGGGCGACCTTGGATCCATGGGATGCGAGCGGTTTCTTCTACCTTCCATTAGACCATTCGGTTCCTAACAAAATGAGAGATAAGAGAAGTCAGAGGAGATCAAGGGGCTTCCAAGAGCTGTTATCAAACAGCCCTCAAGGGCAAACTCTAGATGTCATAGCAACTATAGTCCCGCTCTTTCGAAAGAGTTGAACCAGACAGGCCAGCGATATAAGAGTTGGATGAAATCCAGATCCATCCGGACCACCCAGAATGAAAGACACAAGTAGGAGCCAAGCTGAGTCTTGACAACCGAGAAAAGCTCATAACATTCTTAGGCAAGAACCAAGATTGTTTCGATTGGTCCCACTCAGACATGACCGGAGTTAGCTCTGAAGTAATCGTACATCAGTTGAATGCCGACCCCAACCATTCACCTGTAAAGCAGAAAAGAAGGAAATTTGCCCCTGAAAGGAATCGAATTATCAATGAGGAAGTAGACAAGCTGCTCGGCAACGGTTTTGTTCGTAAACTCCAGTACCCCGACTGGCTCGCAATCGTGGTGGTTGTCAAAAAGAAAAATGAGAAGTGGAGAGTCTGTATCGACTTCACCGATCTGAACAAAGCGTGCTCCAAAGACTCCTTCCCACTGCCCTACATTGACATGTTGGTAGACTCCACAGCTGGCCATGAGTTACTCAACTTCATGGATGCTTTCTCTGGATACAATCAAATACTTATGCACCCAGATGATCAAGAAAAGACCACTTTCATCATCGAGAGAGGTATTTATTGCTATAAAGTAATGACGTTCGGATTAAAGAATGCCAGAGCAACTTACCAACGACTCGTCAACAAGATGTTTGCAGATCAATTGGGGGACTCCATGGAGGTGTACATCAACGATATGCTGGTAAAATCATTGATCACCGTGCAGCACCTCGGCCATCTCCAACAGGCATTTGATATGCTGAGAAAGTACAACATGAAGCTGAATCCTGCCAAATGCTCGTTCGGGGTATCCTTAGGATAATTCTTAGGTTACATGGTCACTCAGCGTGGTATTAAGGTAAACCCCAATCAAATTCAAGTCGTGCTGAACATTGCCTCGCCTACCTGTATCAAAGATGTGCAGCGATTGACTAGACGGATCGCAGCGCTGAACCGGTTCATCTTTAAGTCAGCCGAGAAATGCCACATTTTCTTCGGTGCACTTCGAAAATCCAAAAAGTTTGAATGGACCCTGACTTGCGAAGAGGCCCTACAACAATTAAAGAGGTATTTGACTTCTCCTTCGCTATTGTCAAAACCTTCAAATGGAGAACGACTCTACTCTTACTTAGCCGTGTCAGAAATAGCCATTTCAGCGGTCCTAATCAGAGAAGAGAACGGGGGACAACTCCCAGTCTATTACACCAGCAAGTCGCTACTCAACGCAGAGACCAGGTACAGCCAACTTGAAAAATTGGCTGTAGCTTTAATCACCGTCTCCAAAAAGCTCCGGCCCTGCTTCCAGTGCCATCCAATTGTAGTACTGACAACCTTTCCCCTGAAAAAGGTACTCCATAGACCAGAGCTCTTAGGTCGGCTTACTCATTGGGCGATAGAGCTGAGTGAGTTTGACGTATCGTTCCAACCTCGGACCGCTATCAAATCCCAAGTGTTAGCCGACTTCATTGCAGATTTCACACCTAACACTTCCCTATAAGCGGAGAGAGAGCTGATATGCCTTACGAAGGATGTTCCAGCTACCTGGACACTTTCAGTGGGTGGCTCGAGCAACGTTAACTGGAGCGGACTGGGCCTGGTTCTGACTTCACCGCACAGAGATATCATCCAACAATCAGTTCGATACGTATTCAAGGCCATGAATAACGAGGCCGAATACGAAGGTCTGATCATAGGCCTCTTATTGGCCAAAGATATGGGAGTAAAGAAGATCAAAGTCAAGTCCGACTCCCAACTAGTCGTCAACCAGCTCCAAGGCTCTTTCCAAGCAAGAGACTCTAAAATGACCCACTATGTTAATCTAGTGAAGGCGCTACAAGAAAAATTCGAACAGTTCTCCATCACCCATATCCTCCGCACGGAAAACATACATGCAAATGCAATAGCTCACCTTGGCTCGGCTCTTCAAACTTTGACCTCAATATCCATTCCTCTGATACACCTTCAATCACCAGCCAGACAGAAGGAAACATTCATAGTAGCACCTATCAGACCGGAGGATTCGTGGAGCACCCTCATTCTTCGGTACTTGGAAAACGATGAGTTGCTCGCTGATAAGAATGAAGCACGAAGGATACGGTCCAAGGCAGCCAGGTTCACTGTCCATAAAGGACGCTTGCTGAAACGATCATTCAGCGGACCATACCTCAAGTGCATCACACCGGAAGAGGCCAAACAAGTATTAGCCGAACTACATGAAGGTGAGTGCGAAAATCATGCTGGGGGAAGAAGTCTCACCCATTGAGCTCTAACCACCGGATACTATTGGACCACAATGCGCACTTACTCAGCAAACTACAACAAACATTACGACAACTGTCAAAGGTTTGCACAAACATCTCACCTCTATGCCGAGCGGCTCAGTTCAATACTTGCACCTTGGCTTTTTATGAAGTGGGGAATGGACATAGTTGGGAAACTACCAACTGCGCAGGGTCAACGTGTTTACATGCTAGTGGTTACCGACTACTTGACCAAATGGATAGAGGCGGAAGCATTCTACCACGTGAGAGACCGAGAAGTGAAAAATTTTATATGGAAAAATATCATCTGCCATTTCAGCTTACCAAAAGAGATAGTCACAAACAACGGCTCCCAATTTATCAGCTCCAACTTTCAAGAGTTCTACAAGACGTGGGGAATCAAGCTCAGCTTCTCAACCCCCCGATACCCCCAGGCGAATGGACAAGTTGAATCATCTAATAAGACGATCATCCAGACTCTAGAGAAGAGGTTGCAGAAAGCAAAAGGAGTTTGGGCTGATGAACTCCCTGGGGTATTATGGTTTTACCGAACTACGGCTAAGACACCAATCGGTGAAACACCTTTCTCTTTGGCAGTCGGGTCAGAAGCCGTCATACCCACTGAAGTCTCAATCCCTTCACCCTGGATCCAATGGCTCGACGACAAAACAAATGACCAGCTAATCTGCCACAATCTGGATACGGCAGACGAGCTCAGAGAACAAGCTCTCATTCGTAATGCAATCTACCAACAGAAGGTCGCTCGGTACTACAATAAAAACGTTCTAGCAAGGGTATTCAAAGTGGGAGATTGGTTCCTGCGCAAAGTGTTTCAAAACACAAAAGAGGTTGGAACGGGCAAGCTTATGCCTACTTGGGAAGGGTCATACAGCATCAACAAAGTGATTGGGAAAGGGGCATACAAGTTACAGACACCTGAAGGCCGAGTCATCAACAACAGTTGGAACGCAGCACATCTGAAGATTTACCATTGTTAGGACACATCGGTTCGGCTCCTATCATAGATTTACCATTGTCCATCAATAAATAAGAATGAGGGACTGAGTGGGCCTGTCCACTCCTCTCCATCCTCTACATTTTTGAATTTAATAAAATCGAAGTTATCCAACTGTTACTTAATGATCTAACGCCTTTAAAAGGCTATAGAGACCAAACCCTCACATTCTAATTAAGTAAACGTTCCATGCAAGGTGTTAACTAAAATAAGCAGAACATAAAAGCCTTGTCATTTCACAAAATGTCTAAGTACAAACAAGTGTGCACTCGACAAGATCAAAATAAAAAGAGTACAAAAAAGTATCACTGATCCCCAGCAGCTGGGTCGCTCGGACCCGTCCCATCATTCGCGGGCTTCAACAGTTCATTGTCTCCAGCTTTATCCAGCTCTTTTTCATTAGCCTCGTTCAGGAAAGACTGATAGAGTTTGATCTCTTCGTCAAGATCCCACTCAGTACCTTTGGTATCTTTGAATTTGGTCATCAACTCTGCTCGAGTCTTCAGAACAGCCTCAGTGGCAACCGTCTTGAGCCTCTCCAAAAGAGATGCTATTTCGTTTTCCCATTCCAGCTTCGCACTCTCCCATCCACTCCTAGTAGACTACAATTCAGCTCGAGCGGACTGTAGTCCCTCTTGAACAACCGAGCCACACTCCAATCAGCGGCTTGGGAAACTCCAATCTCACTAAGGCACCGATCATCCTCTGGCAGAAGGAGCGAATTCGTAATACCTTCCACAAACGAAGGGTCGGAATAGGATGAGGCAAGAGGAGGGAAGGACACCTTCACACCGGCTCGTCCTCATCAGCAAGGTCAATTTTAACGGACGGGGCCACTTGCAACGATGGAACAACAGCATAAAGCCAAATACGTAGGACATGCTTCAAAATCGTCACCACCAGCCATTCGCTCGGCTCTTCCAAAACTGCAGTGAGACAATGTAAGTATAGAAAGACGGGATAACGAACATCCCCGAAATAAGAGGGTCAAATAGTGAAACAAACCTCAAAGCGCTTAGCTACTTGTGGAGGGTATAAAACGCTCGACCCAACCACTAAATGAGGAAGTTGAGAAGTGTTCTATCACTCGACCCTCCAAATAGCCAAAGTCTATCCAACGGTTCGGCTCCTCAATGAAGACAACACATGGCGTTTTGTTCGGGCGCTCGGCTCCCCCATGAAAAAAGAAAGAGGCAAGACTCATAGCGCTCGATTCCACCAAAATGAGTCAGAGAATCTAAGTTGTTACAAGCAGCCCAAACCGCTCAACTCTTTACAATGAGCGCTAAAAAAGCACCCAAATCTGGTCTGCAAAAAACAGTTGAGCGGTCCAATATTTAAATCGGTAGGATAAACCGTTCAGCTCCCCCATAGTGTAATGGCCAAAAATGCCCTTCGTCCAACCGTCAGAACTAAAGGGAACCGCTCGACTCAAGTTATTAAAATGATGATTCCCTCGGCTCTAGTTATAAAAACGAGTGAACCGCTCGGCCCTACACCTAAAAATGAGAGGCTGCCCTCAATGACACCCCCTAAAGCGGGAGAAGATCAGCTCGGTTCTACCCCTAAAGACAAAAGGGCTCAGCCTAGCTTCGTACCCTTCGCCTATCCCTAAAATCCCCTTTTCGCCATAAAAGCCATTCAACGAAACCACCTTTCTTCGCGAAACCACCAAAGCCCAAAAAACTCAGGAAAAGTCCCCAGAGATTGTAGCAAACTTGACCTAAACTCCTTCCAGAAACCTTAAAAAAGATATGGAAACGAAGAAAGAAACAAGAAGATTATCGAATAGCAGAGGGAAAATACGCTGTCTCCTAGCTTTCGTCGTCTGATGAAAACGCAGAAAAAAGAAGAAATCGCCAAAAGAGAAGAATGAGGAAGAAGAAAGAATAGCCGCGCTCATTAATAGAGGCTTCCGGAAGATAAAAAGGCGCATTAAATGCCAATGCCACGTGGAAACCCATTATAGGGCGCAAGCCTTTTTGAAACCTCTCGATTCTCGCCCAAGTGCAACCCGAGGGTACTGATTATACATGTGGCCTTAACACGACTTTCTATGTGAATACCAGAAAAACCCTAGAAAGAACAGAATATATCAAGTCATATGTGGAATTGGCTCGGCTCACACATATCGCCACAAAAGGGCCGAACCAGGTCCTCTTTTCAACAACCAAAAAATCTGGAAGTTCGTGAGTTTGAGTCATCAACATAAACCGTTTGGCTCAACCCCCACGAGCTACGTTAAGAGGAGTCAGGTCAATTCCTATCCATGACAGGGAAATGTCACCCAAAAACGATTCCTTTGTCATGAATTCGCCAATTTGCTAGCTCGGCTCGGCTCAGCTCAACTCAGCCCATCAACACAGAATGAGTTGAAATATCGTTCGGCTCTCCCACTCACTACAGAACGGGATGTATCACTAATAAAAGAAAGGCTAAACGCTTTGCTCGGCTCCCTGTAAAAATCGAGGTGTTAAAGAAAAGTTCTACCAAAAAAGGCCACTCGGCCCACCAGGTCCTTGACCTGCCTCTCATTATAAACTCGCTCGGCTCCTCCATTGTCTAAGAGGCTGTGTAGATTCTGTAAAACAAACCGAGTTGTATTAACCGCACAGATATTTTCGCCCACCAATGGGAACCGACGATGACACCAACACTTTCCTATAATGACGCCATCCATTCGAAAAGAGCTCGGTTCTGTAAATCAAGCGGAACGAATCCTTTTTGTAGCTCTAAAGTCACTTTCATAATCCGAGCCGAACGAGCCCGTGTCATGGCCCTGAAATCACACCATTGCTAAATACAAACCAAGACCTGCCCAGGCAGGTAAGCCATACATTATGTTTACGATAGGCTACAAAACTACTCTCTAAGTCAAGTACCCCTTAACTCAGAGAGTGGGGGACAAACTGTATGGGCCAAAAATCGTGTTAGACCTGACGAGGTCCAATAACGATTCTAACGGAAAAATGGCCCAAAGCCTAGCCCAATCCCTCATTGGGCCTGGTCATTATTCTGCCTCATAGATAAGCAATTTCGAAGTTGGGCTTTCCAACTAAACCAAATCGGCTCCAAGCCCCAAGATCCATACAAAATCCCCAATATAGGAATCCAAGTCCTACTTAATTCCTAATTCCTACGAGAGCCAGAATCTTACATGGACTAGGAATACTATCTAGATAAAGGCAAGTCTTAAAGGTTTCCTTCCTAAATCTGGACTCCTTTTCCGAAAGGACTCAGAATCCTATTAGGATTCTGACTCATTGAGCTCACTATATAAACAGGGGTCGCTCCCCTCATAAAGCATTCAGAAATCACCTACTACACTAGCTCCAGAATTCTTGCTCTCAAGAATTCTCGTTTTCTTACCAAAGCCTAGTTCCGATTAGACTTTGTTGCCGTCATATTCCGTCCTAACAAAGTAACAGTCTCGTAATATTGCTCTAGTCCCTCTCTAGCCTCCTTCAGGTAAAATCCACCTTTAACCCTCCTTAAAGTTACCTTCAGTCCCGTTGACTTGAGCGTCGGAATGCTTACGGCAGAACATCACACCGGTGTTCCCCGTCACTTCATGTTCTTATTTTCAGTGTGCAGGTCCATCAGGTTGTCAGTGACTCATCTCGTACCTGATCCATCCCTTCCGAGTTGACCGTAGATTTTACTGTCTACAACCTTCCTGTAATACCCGAGCCAAGGTAAGTAAATCTATGCATTTTAATTACCCATGCACTTAGAATAACCTATATGAAAAACCCATAAAAGAAAAAATGTTAAAATAAACTAAATCTTTATCAAGGGTAAAATAGTATTTTCACATGGAATTTGAAGAAAAAGTGGGAATTCAAATTAAAGCTTTTAAGTTTGAAATTATGTTTATACCCTTAGTTTGTGTGCAAAAGCTTGAGTGGCAAAATGGTAATTTTGGCAAAAGGACATAT
>WYDK02072297.1:0-19452 GCA_009867345.2 Toxicodendron radicans | reverse complement strand
CTTCCTCTTGAAACTCGAGAAATCGAACTGTTGCATGGTTGATCTGTACTCGAATGCGAGCACATTAAGACTTACAATCTACCTAATAATAAATTTACACATACTTTACAACAAACTTGAATGAACTAAACATGACTTGAAATGAATTTCCATAACTTAAAATTTACAATTGTCATGAACATGCCTATATCGGCCTTTACAAGTTAATATAGAAACTGCAAATTACATTGGTAAAAACAAATAAGCGTCGAACTATTGATAGTATCTTCGAAGATGTTCGACGTTCTAGGCTCGAGGAATCTTTGAGTCGTTCAGGAGTTCCAAGTGAAAGGTTCTTGGAGCGAGTTTCTCAGATACCTAGAATGGACCTTCCAAGTTTAGCCCGGGTACATCGACGTTTATTTCTCTTACATTAGGTATGACTTTTCTTAGGACAAGTTGTCCTACTTTGAAATCTCGATTTTTGATTTTAAAGTTGAAGTCTTTTTTAGCTCGTTGCTAGTACGAGACTAATAGTAACTGTGCTTTATTATGGTGTTCTTCGATCAAATCTAGCCTTATACGCATGAGTATGGATGACATAATTCCGACCCTAAATAGGGCGGGATTCCCTGAAATAGTCAAGGGTCGGGCCGGGCCGGGCTGGGCCGGGCTGGGCCTTGGCCCAATGACCTTCCCTAGCCTCGGAGACAGTTTGGGGACAGATGTAGTCATGTCCCCGGCCCGACTCACCCCACCCTGAAACAATCCCCCCGTCCTCGACCTATATATATAAAATTTTGTGGATGATTTTGAATTTTTATAAGATTTCATACAAAAGATCTTATATTTTATTTTTTTAATGACTTGATATTATGTTATTTTAATGCAATCTAATTATAATCAGGGAAATAATTAATTATAATAGACTTAGTAGTTAATATAATAGCCATACTTATATATATATATTGCTTGCTATCTCACAAAAATCTTTGATTTAATAGTCAATATTGAACTAAAAATGGGAAGACGGCCAGCAAAGTTGCGTGGAGAGTTAGATTTTCATGAGTCCTTGCCATGTAGTAGCGTTTCTTAATTTATTAACTGCTACGTTGAAGAATTTTAGGGATGCTTACATGAACGAGTCAAGAATAATTGTCTATTTTATTATAGATATATAGGGGTTATTTAAATAGATCTAGTATTTGATTTATTTAATCAAGTTTTTTTAAGTGATTTGACAGATCTATATAAATCAAAGTATTTGTCAGTTTACTCGTGAGAAGAAAATATGTAACAACATATATATATTTCTTACAAGTGGTATCACAACTAGATTATCAAAAATAGATGGCGACAAGTAGTTCTTCGATTCTTCTCCAATTTCCAAAGTTTGATGGAAAAATTTTAATTTATTTTATTTTATTTTCCTATATTTGGTATCAGAACCAATTCAACATTTGGATTTTTATTTAATTTATTAAATTAGTGTTAGGAATTTTAGTTTAAGTGATATTAAGATTTGACTCATAAATATATCGATGTATTTGTTAGTTTATATGTAAGAATAAAATATGTGACGACATGTTTTATTTCTCCCTTTTGTGTAGCTTGATTCTTGATTTATGTTTTTTTTTTGTTTTTTAATTTCTTATAAGTGGTATCAGAGTCAATTAGATTCAGACATCATCATATTACAATCAACCAGTTAGACAGGAATCTAATTATCAAAGCGAGATAAGCAATGATAAGAGATATAAAGGCAAGAGATAAAAGGTGATCAAAGCTATAAAGGCAAGAGGCCTTCAACGATCAAAGTGAGATAGGCGGAGATTATAGCTAGAAAAATAAGAGGCACCATCTGACATGACAAGAAAAAGTAGACCTACATACGTGGTAGATTCTGGGAGCCATTCAAATTTGCTATCGGGAAAAATCTAGTGAGCAAAGAGTTTGCTGATGATATCATGTGATCCCTCAGGTCGTGTCACCTGTTTGTTGAAGATCACATCTAGTCTTTTGTATACTAATGATGTCATGCAACCTCTTAGATCGCGTTATTCCCTATAAATAGAAGATCTCTATCAATGTTTTTTGGGATCTAAAAAAGAAGTTAAAAATTCAGTTATCTTATAAGGAATTTGATAAGACGCTCCAAATAACTTGCTCTCTCTAGAGTTGTTGTATTCGTGTATTCGGATCTTAACGATCTCATTTGTATCCTTCTAAATTAATAAGAGAACGACAATGAATGTAAGAGTTCGCTATCCAGCCTCTAAACCTCTATAAAAACACTTGTCTTATTTATTTTGAATCATTAAATAACGAACTAAGGAATTTGATCGTCCTCACCATAAATTAATCAAAAATAAATTGAAACTTTCAAGTCGTAACGACCTGGTCGTAATTAATTCGTTGACGGCACAAATTTACCCGTCAACAATTTGGCACTAAAAGGAGGGTTGAATCCATTCCCGATTGTGTTCACCATATCGTCCAGTTCGTAATCTATATTTGTTTAACTCTGATCGAATGGCACCAAAAGTGTGAAAAGAAGCGAGAAATAAAAATCCTGCATCAGAGGTAGCAAAAGTTGTAGAAGGCAGCGAAATGAATGGTAGTCGTGACCTAGTTGGACCGACTTATGATATATCAACCGCAACGGCCCCAAACCTAGATCCAGCATTGTTGCAGTATATGGACAGGCTAGACATTACTCGCCAGACAATCACCCAACGTCTGGACATGATTGACCAATAACCAGACCCATTGATCCTCGATCAGATGGGTGCGGTGCAGGGCCCAGACCCTAAGAGACCCTGCACAGAAAAGGATCCCACAAGGGCGCGATCTGGTAATCAACATGCCCAGAGCCAGTCCACACTTGGGGGTGGGAGATCAAATCCAACGACCAAACCGGATAACCTCCAGTCCCATCGACCTAGGGGTAGCATCTCGAGACGACTAGGAGGAGATAGAGTCGAGACTCAACGACCTTGAGCTAAGTATCACCAGGTTACCCGTGTCCCTCTCTAAGAGGAAGTTAACTCACCAATGAATTGTACTCGCGCGGAGCCGCGAGATGACGAACAAAGGTGGCCACTCTGTCTTAGTAATATCCTAACTCGTGATCTCCGAAGATGTTTATTGGATCAGAGAACGACGAGACAAGGATCCGAGATAGCAAAAAGTGCAGACCCCCAACCGCGACTTTAGCCACATACAGATGCTCGTCAGATCGAAGAATTACAACGAGCCATTGATGGTATTCGGACTAGCAGAGACAATGAAAATATCGTTTTAGAGGCTTCTCACTTTTCTCCCGAAGTGTTAAAAGCTCCACTACCGACCGGCTTCCGAATGTCCTATGTCAAAGCATTCCCTTGTAACACCGACCCTCAGGATCACATTTTCGTCTTCAACGACCTGATGGAGCTCCACAGGGTTTCAAATTTAGCCAAATGTCGATGTCTAGCGGTCACACTAGCATCATCGACAAAAAGATGGTTCAGATTGTTACCAGCTGGCACGGTCGATTCCTGGAATCGTATGAGTTCGCTATTTTTACGGCAGTTCCAGGAGAACATACAGTTCTCCATTCCCTTAAGCTACCTAAGTAACATCCGACAAGAGAATGGTTGAAGTCATATTTGGAATGGTTCCATACCGAACTCTAGAAAGCCACGAACGCACCAGAAGAGGTAGTTCGCACCTTGATAATGGCAGGTGTGCGACCTCAAATAGAATTTTGGAATAAGCTCCAGAAGGAGGAAAATGTGCCCCTCCCGAGATTCTACGAACTCATGGAGAAATTTCTGAGAATCGAGAATTTCGTTGTTGCATTACCTCACAGCGATCAAGGGGTCGGCTCGAGTGCGCCCCCGCAATGAGAATTTTGAGAGAAGATGCCTATTCGTTTCTAACCTAGAGACAATCGGCAAAACGATCAGTGCAGAAATAACGACAGGGGGGAGACCTTGTTTTGAGCCAACAAAAAACAAAGCACCAATGGAACGAACTTTCACTCCGCTGAACACCAAAATCAGTGAAGTACTGAAAGTGGATAACGGGCTCCTACCTCTACCTTTACCTCTACCTCAACCTCAACCTTTGAAATCGAATAGGGCGAACAAAGATGGCGGGAGATATTGCCGATATCATGGGGACGTGGGACACCATACAGACGAATGTCACTCCCTACGCCATTGAAAACCTTATCCAGGGAGGACACTTGAAGAACTTCATAGATAATTCTGATCGTTATCCTAAAGAAAAAGATCGGAAAAACGATCCTCCACGACCTCCTCATAGTCCAGGAGGGAGTGAATTCCTCATGATCTATGAAGGGTCGCATATTGTAGAAAGTTCCAGGCGGTCACAAGATCGCTATATGCGCGATGCCAAGCAAGCACTGCCAAGTGTATTCCTTACAGAAAGACGTCCTACCAAATTCTCAAGGCGATGCGAAGAAACTAGCTTTGACAAACAAGATATTGTTCGTTTACACCATCCTCACAAAGATGCGCTGACAGCGCGCCTAGGCAACAAAAAGTTCACCAAATACTCATCGATAATGGGAGTACTGTGAACGTGTTTTTCTATGATTGCTTGGTGGGAATCAAGTTAAAAGATAGTGACCTGAAACCAGCCAGCGAACTGTTGTTCAGTTTCACCGGAGACTCTTTGATGCCAAAGGGTATGATTACACTACAAATGACCATGGGAGATATCCCCTCGGCAACCGAGGTCGCTATTTTCTTGGTCGTGGATTGTCCAGCCTCTGTGAACGTGATATTGGGGCGGCCCCTGCTAAGGGCACTGAAAGCGGTCACTTCGATTTATCATATGAAGATGAAGTTTCACACTCCCGACGGTGTGGGCGAAGTGTGTGGATCGCAAGAAGAGCCGAGACTCTGCTGCAACAATGCAGTCCGTTTGACAGAGAAATTAAAAGCAAAGGTCGCTATGGCCATTGACTTAACAAAACTTCACCCAGGCCCCGCAGATAACACAATTGATTCGCAGCTCCAAGAAGATTTGTCCACTAATGGCTCGGTCGAACAGTTAGTGGAGGTTCAGGTTGACGACGACAACGACGACGAGCCAACCCGAAAACTAAAGATCGACGACGATCTCAATGAGGAGATCTTTAGAGCATTAATCGGCTTCCTTCGAAGCAGTCATGACGTGTTTGCGTGGACACACACTGACATGGTGGGAATTGACCCGAGCATCATATGTCATCGCCTGAACATCGATCCGGATCATCGCCCCATTAGTCAGAAAAGAAGAAAAATGGATCCGGAGAGATATCTAGCATTAAAGTTGGTGGTCGAGAAGCTGTTGTCTATCGATTTCATCTAGGAATCTCATTACTCGGAATGGATATCGAACCCGGTGCTAGTTCGTAAACCTAACGGTAAATGGTGCACATGCATAGATTTCAGCAATCTCAATAAAGCATGTCCGAAGGATAACTTTCCACTACCCATGATAAAGGAGCGGTGGGTGTGGTTGTAAGGAACGAAAATGGCATGTTGTTGACGGGACAAGCTTTCAAAATCCTCGCCACTTCACCCCTTAGCCTTAAGGGCAGCCCTTGTGTTGGCTACTGGTTTGGGATTGAGTAAGATTGTTTTGAAAACTGATTGTTTAGATCTCATAAAGCTTGTAAAGAGGAAAAAATTGTTTGGGAGATAAATGGTCTGGTGCGTGACATTCACAATCTAGCTTGCTCGATCCCGTCCATTGTGTTTCAGTGGACAAACATAAAAGCAAATTTATTAGCGCACGAAGTAGCAAGGCTAGCAGCTTTGGACTCTTTACCTTTGAACTGGCGGTCTTTCCCTCCTCCTAGTGTGTCACGAATTTGCATCCATGATAAGTCAAGCTAATTCTTGTTCTCCCTTGCTTGATTGGTCTCCTCTGAAGTTGTCTTTGGTGCCCTTTTTTCTTTCTTTCTTTGTGGAATGTTTGTCATTCTGACAAAAAAAAAAAAAATGAGTAAACGAAACGATTTTTTTCTCACACAAGGTTTGTCGTGATGACATTTTCCCACTCAAAAAGTTTCAAAATCCCACTTTCCCACCCACAGTTTATATTTCAACCAATCGCCGATCGATTCCAACATCTTTGCGACCCAAAACCATCACTATTTTCTTCCCCGATCATTACTAACCAAAACCCCTCAAACATTACTCTTGCTGACCCCACCAATTGTCAGCAATCAAGTGATTTGTGGAACACATAGCCATCCCGCCGAAGTTTGATTCCAACCAATCCCGATACCAAAATCCAACCTACTACCATCAAAAGACTCACCAGCATCCTCTCTTCAAAAGTCCTAATATCCTGGATTGAGTTTGCTCTCAGTTAGCCATCGAATCAAAAAATGTATTCTGGGTAATAAACGAAATATAAACTTGGGGTGGAAAAGTGTCATTAAGGCAAACTTTGGATGGGAACAAGTCGTTTACTCTTTGAAAACTATGAAAGAAAATTCTAATATTATTAAAAAAGAGTAATATTAGGTATACATCATTTTTATACATAATTTTTCTTATATCATTATATAATAAAAGATGATTAGATGAAAATTTATTTTTAATTTAAAATTAATCAATTATCTTTTATTTATCTTTTATCACATAATAATATAAAAAAAATTAATGTATAACTTATAATATCGAAAACTTAAAAGAAAACTTAAACGCCTGACGAAGTACAATGCAACGGTTTTGAAACGCGTTCGCCTATATGTGAAAACACAAACAAAAATCACGTGGCACTACTATTAAGAGATTATTACGGGAGTTGGTGGAGATCATATCAGGAGGACATATGGTTACTGCACAAGAATAATTAATTATTGGCCTAATGTAATAATGTTGTTCTCAAAAAATGAACCTTTATCCAAAATGAAATATGAAAAATAAAACATAAATGATTGCCAATGCCAAGTGAGGACTGACAAATATCAACCACAACACTTTGGAGAGTGACAAATATGTAATGTGTCCAAGGTCCCCAAAGCATCGACTCAATATCTACCAATAACTCTTAGTTTGAAGCTACACCACACTTCTTCCATGAACTTTATCCCTTTCTCTTAATCTCATTAACTGGAATAATCCATCTACCACTTTTCAGTGGCTCTGGTGATGCCATGGCTTCTGTTTTTTGCCACATATATAATATTATCTATATATTTTATTATCTGACAATAAGCCCTTCGAATTTATAATTCGCACACATTGCACAGTCTTCACTTGTATCAGCGTGGGCACGTTTATTTGAAACTTATTAGGCTCAACTCAAGTGATCCCACTATCAAATCTTCTTCAAACAACTGTCAATTAAGTGTCCAGGTAACTAACTTTACTGTAGATTATCTCTTCGAAATTCACGAGATAACAAATTTTGGTTCATGATTTATGTTAACCTTTTAAAGTTTGTTCGTGAAATTTGGGACTGTTAAATGGGGTACTAATTTCTTCTATGTTTATGATTTTTTTTGTCTTTTGGGTATTTACTATGATTTTGATGGAAGAGCACTCATTGATCATTGGCTTGTGTTTTTTGAATTTGTCTTTGTTTATTGTTTGGATCGTACTTTTGATTGTAAAAGAACATTCTGTTTTCAAGTTTGTTAGGCTGAGTCTGGTGTTTATTTTTCATTAGAATACCAGGGTTGTGGTTGAATTTGCATCAGCTGATACGCTTTGCTTTTTCATGTTTTCGTGTATCGAATTTGCTAGCTTTCAGGTATTGGATAAATTTTACAATTTCCAAGTGTGAATTTGGGCTGGCTTCATTTTATTGTTTGGAATAAATTGTAATTTTTCCATGAGTGGGTTTAATTTTAGACGTTTATAGTTCTCAGTCTATTAGTTGATAACAAGTCATATTTGAAACTGGTTACTAGAAAAATTATTGTTTATGCAGTTTGTCACAAACACAGATAATCGATTAGTGATTGTGTGGTTTTGGATGGTTTGCATGTACCAATTTAATTCATGTTTGAAAATATTGTAGTTGGTTTTTATATTATGTTCACAACCAAATTTTTACTATATAAGGTGTTACTTTGATTTGTCATTATATATATATCCTCTGGCTTGTAATGAAACCTATATTTTCTCTGACATTTTCAGGTTAAGACTTGAGAACTTTGTCCATAAGTTGCTACTTCAGCCCTCTTTGTGTTGGGTAATATTTGTAAGAGGGTGATTACTGGCTAGTAAATTATGGCACCAAAAGCATTAGACTACGAGTCATTGAACGAAAACGTGAAGAAGGTTCAATATGCTGTTAGAGGCGAGTTGTATCTTCGAGCTTCTGAGCTTCAGAAGGAAGGGAAGAAGGTATACATGTGTTCTTCAGGTTTTGCTTTATCTTATGGACTTTTATGGCATGTGACTCTTTTGAAGAACTAGTCAGCAATGTTTCTTGGAAGCTTTTGTGAAGTTGCTTTAAGTTTTCCATAACTGAGCAAATTTAGTTTACCATGGATTTATAGGAATATTGGAGATTTAATAATTATTGTTCTATTTGCTACTTAGAAAGTTGCTGAGTATTTCTCATAATTTGGATGGCCTCTTAATCATGATCATTGTTTTCTTTATTCTGACACCTTTTCTGCTTTTTAATTTTACAGTTAAAATTTGAAAATAATTTTTTATTATCTGTCTCCTGTAAATGTTCATTTATTTATCTCTTCGCTCTAATTTCATGTCCACAGATTATTTTTACAAATGTTGGCAACCCTCATGCCCTAGGACAGAGGCCATTGACCTTCCCTCGGCAGGTAGGATTTCTACTGTCTTTTTTAGTGTAAATTTCTTTAAATATTCAGTTCTTGTTAACGGTTTGGATTGTTCATGCAGTCAGTATTTTGACTTAGGTAAGTTCTGTTGCAGGTGGTTGCTCTTTGCCAGGCTCCATTTTTACTAGATGATCCGAATGTAGGATTGATTTTCCCTGCAGATGCAATTGCAAGAGCTAAACATTATCTTTCACTGACTACAGGGGGTCTAGGTATCTTCTTGATCCATCTTTCATGCTATCTTTTTAATATGGATGGCAAGATAAATCTACGCTTTCTCCAATCTCTTTGCAAGAGTTCGAGTGTCTTCTTATTTTATTTTATAAGAGTTGGGAATAGTCAACTGATTAAGGTCATGCTTTGTGCCAGATACAGCAGCATGTGCTGCCATCTCTCTTTGTTTAAACCTACATTTGTCATGATTCATTCTCTCCTTTTTCTCTGCTTTTCATGATTATACCTAGGATTTCCTCGGCTTATATGTTATTTGATCCTCTCTACTTTTTAAGTCTTACCAATTTCTTGTCTCTACACTCAAGTTTCTCTTGTTGCACACATGCCTTTAACAGTTTCCACATTACCAATTTGTTGAATTATAGTTGATCAAATAATAGATGCACTTGATTATGGTAGCAAGAAACTCCGTTATTGAACCAAAGATCAATAATTTGTACTTGTAATCATATGTCTAGGTGCTTACAGCGATTCTAGAGGTCTTCCTGGAATAAGGAAGGAGGTAGCAGAGTTCATTGGAAGGCGTGATGGTTATCCAAGGTAATGATGCTTGATACTCTCTCCACATATCTTTTTAGTAACAACAGAGTTGTTTGGTGATCAAGTTTTCATTTCTTTGCCTGTGACAGTGACCCAGAACTCATATTTCTCACTGATGGTGCAAGCAAGGGAGTGATGCAGATTTTAAATTGTGTTATCCGTGGCGCAGGGGATGGGGTAATTTACCTCTCTTTAATGACTGAAATTAGGGTTATAATATTCTGTAGGATGTGGGTTTCTTTTTCTTTTGTGTGTTCTTGTGTGTCCTGCTATATTGCTCTTTCTTCTTCATTGCATAACAGTCCATGTCTAATGACGCCACTTCCTGATGTTCTCGAATTGAAAACTTTTTTTTGCCAGATTCTGGTTCCAGTTCCACAGTACCCACTATACTCAGCTACAATTTCTCTATTTGGTGGTTCTCTTGTTCCTTATTACCTAGAGGAGACAGCAAATTGGGGACTTGATGTTAATGACCTTCGCCAGTCAGTTGTACAAGCTCGTTCTAGAGGAATCAACGTTAGTATACCTTTCCACTTGCTTGTTTAAGGAATTTGAGAAATTCGTTCCATGGGAACTAGAAAACTTACTATATAAATGATTAGGATGGGACCTGAATAAAAACTGATGGGCCAGTTAAAATTTGGCTGATTAGTTGCTAAGTCATCATAGTTGGTTACCAGATCTCAGAAAAGTTCCTTGGCTAGTTGTTAGAACACTTATTCTCCCAGAGTTCATCCATTAACCTCTCCAAGATTTACATATTGTCTTCCATTTCAAAAATATTACAAACTCTACCTTGCTTTGGTGTGCACTTCTCCTAGCTGAGCCACTGCTAATCCTTTCATGCAATGTTTACTGCTACCAAACTGAATTTCTTACCTTGTGCTATTTACAGGTAAGAGCAATGGTTATCATTAATCCTGGCAACCCAACTGGCCAGTGTCTTAGTGTAGCCAATCTAAGAGAAATATTGCGCTTCTGTTACCAAGAAAACTTAGTCTTACTTGGAGATGAGGTTTATCAGCAGAATATTTACCAGGATGAGCGCCCCTTCATCAGTTCTAGGAAGGTACTTTTTCTATGCTGTTAGTCTAATTATGCCCAATTGTATGCCTTCAAGTTTCAGCTTGCCTTGATGCTAAATTGTCCTTATTAACATCGGAAGGTGCTGATGGATATGGGGCTGCCCTTCAGCAAAGAGGTTCAGCTTGTTTCTTTCCACACTGTTTCCAAAGGATATTGGGGTGAATGCGGGCAGCGGGGTGGATACTTTGAGATGACTAATATTCCTCCTAAGGTCTCTGCTATATTTTCTAATGTTTACTTGTGCTTTGATTTGCTTGTCAGTGATTTCTTACAAATGTATGGATATGTAAAAGAATGCTATAATTTTTGCCTATAAATCTTATGAAGTTGTCATAGTCAAATAGGACCTAAACTTAAATAAAGGTAATGTTATGATGATACACAGTTTTGCGTCATAAAGAAGAAGGTATTGAAAACAAGCAAATTTAAGATTTAGTTCACTAGAATCCTCCACCCAACTTTTTGGTTTTTCTTCTTCAACTAATACTATTTCTCAGAATTTACAAAGAAAATAACTGCTTCATGTAGTAATCTTTTGCACGTGGAATTTAGTTGAAGCATAACAAGGTCCTTTAACGTAGAAAGTAATTACGTCAATGCTTATTGATTTTAGTTTTCATGATTTTTTCTTGCAGACAGTTGATGAGATTTATAAGATTGCATCAATATCACTGAGTCCAAATGTCCCAGCACAGATATTTGTAAGTTATACTTTAATATTATATGTTTGTTACTCTAGATGGAACTGGGCTCCCAGTTCTTTGATCAATTGTTATTATGGAGAATATTTACCTTTTTCTGTTTACAGATGGGATTGATGGTCAACCCACCCAAGCCTGGAGATATTTCATATGAACAGTTTGTTAGGGAAAGGTACATATACTTTGATTAGTAATGTATAAATGCTGTTGCTTAAGTTATTATGGAAATGAACTGTGCAAGAGGTTTTTTTTTCTTTCTTTCTCTCTTTCAACATTTAGTGGTCGATAATTGTGACCGTTAAACTGAGTGTTAAATTACAGTATTGCTATTGCCATCCTTTTGTGAAAATATTTTTATTTATCAGAAACCATTCAGTATGTTTGTTGATAAACCAGTTATTTGAACCAAATGTTAAAGAACCAAAAAGTTTGATTTGAAACCATAAAAACTTGAGTCTCGGAATTTTGATTACCCCTATATCATCAAATAAGTGGTCTTTTTGACGGCAATGAACACTTCTCGGTGAATTATGAATCCTGCAGTAAAGGGATCATTGAATCACTTAGGAGGAGAGCAAGGATGATGACCGACGGATTCAACAGCTGCAGAAATGTGGTTTGCAATTTCACAGAAGGTAAAAAGTTACTCTCATAACTATTTTATTTTCCTACATTCATGATAAAGATTTTATCAATTGTTTGTGGGTGATTACTGTATGAAAACTGAGGAAATTGTTTCAGGTGCAATGTATTCATTCCCTCAAATACGCTTGCCTCCAAAAGCAATAGAGGCTGCCAAACAAGCTGGAAAAGTTCCTGATGTTTTCTACTGTCTGAAGCTTTTGGAAGCCACTGGCATTTCCACTGTCCCTGGTTCAGGATTCGGACAAAAAGAAGGGTAATTAATCTTTTGGCCTTTTTCTTTTAATTATTTCTTAGGTATAATTAATTATAAAGGTAGTCTAAAGGTCATTTGCTATTACTTTCTTTTACAATGTCACTTATGTCACTACTACCACTCTGTCAAAACTTTTTATTAAATAGCAGTATGGTTCATGCTTCTCTCGGTCATTTCTGACAGACCAAGTATACAAACCTGTGCCTTGCATCCTGTAGTTCAAGAACTAGATCATGTGTTCCTAATAGTATACTTCTAAAGCCCTTGGGAATTGGGAAAGTGAATCCTTCTGGATTCTGTTTATATGTAGTACATAAATTTAACTTTCTTTAATGGGGTAAATTTTCCTTCCAGGGTCTTTCACTTGAGGACAACCATTTTACCAGCTGAGGAAGACATGCCTGAAATCATGTCCAGTTACAAGAAGTTCAACGATGAGTTCATGGAGCAATATGAAGACCATAGGGGCTATTCAAGAATGTAAGGAACGTCTCAAATTCCCCAGAAACTGTACTATATTTTCGGCTAAGCAAGCCATTAAAAATGCTCGTAAACCCTTAATCCTGCTTGGCTAAAACTTCAGTAATTTGAAGATTGACCGTATATTTTTTTTACCTCTTGTTCCCTTCTACTATAAATTATGGTTTTATTGGCTCTCAAATATGTCAGTGGTGACTGGAACTCTTAATTTGAAGCTGGATATCAAAGCAAACAAGAAACAGGAAACCAAGGCGATTTATCATCTAAATCAGCCTATAGGGTTGCTATACGTGTAGTGTCCACTGTCGTTTATTGCACATGGGTTGTCCCAGGACAAAGACAGAATTGTTGAGACAGATGAAATTTGTTAAAGCAATTAGTTGCATCTCTGTTTTTGCTTCAAATAAACGGCCCTGAGTCGACTTCTTATGTAGAATTTCTCAAATCCAGTGTGAGGTAGACATAAATGGCAATGCAAATTTAGAATGTTAATATTAATATTAATCCTGGGTTGAGCTAAATTTTGTGTCAGAAGGGACACCAGCATGTTACAGTGATTTGACATTTACCAACTGGGATGACAATGGCTAATGGAAGTATTTTCAGATCTAAAAGCATATGTTATTCGAATATTAAAAAGTAGCTTTTGGATTATAACTGCCTTTTTTTTTTTGGTTTTTTCACGGCCACTTCTGCTATCCTCATTTACTTTTCCACTTCTCCACCCATTCATAATCATATGGCTTAGACTTTTCAATTTTATAAGTTATCAGCTAATATTCCTGCTTCTTCATAATACAAAATTAAAAATTTTTAATTTTAATTTAAAATTACATCTATTTTGATATTATCACATTTAATTTGAAGAAAACAATTTTTTTTTTTTTTAACTTGGATTTCTTTATCTAAGCAATAAAAGCAAAACCCCAATTCCCAAATAAAATTATAGTAAACTACCTTTTCCTACCCAAGGTTTGCCTTAATGACAATTTCCCATCCAAAAGGTTTCAAAATACCACTTTCACATCCAAGGTTTATATTTTATTTACTACCCATAATACACTTTTTGATTCAGCTGTCAACGGGGAGCAAAATTGGTCCAGGTTGTTGGTATTTTAAAGAGAGAATGTTAGTGAGTCTTTTGGTGGTGATAGGTTGGATTTTTTTAGTCGGGATTGGTTAAAATTTGACTTAGGATGGACGATTGCGTTTTCCACAAATTGCTCAATTGTTAGCGATTGTTAGAGATGGTAACAGGGTTTAAGGAGTTTTAATGAGTGATGATATAGAAAGAGAATGGTAATGGTATGGGGTCGCAAAGATGCCGAAATCGATCTATGATTGATAAGAATATAAACTTTGGATGAGAAAGTTATATTTTGAAACTTTTTGGGTGGGAAAGTGTCATTAAGGCAAACCTTGGGTGAAAAAAAAGCCGTTTACTCATAAAATTCTCTATTCTTTTCAAATTCAAATTTGAAAATTCATTTTTTCATAAATAATTGGATTGCATCATAAATTTCAAAAATAAATGAATTGTCAAGTAAATGGTAAAATATTAATTACGTAATAAAAGATTTGTCCCGATCTACTAATAGGAGGTGAGTCAGCCCTATAATCCCAAACGCCACATCGCTATCACCAATCTAGTGAATATGAAGAGGGAATCAATATCAACGGCCGTTGATGTCAAAAAAAGGAAAGGCAAGGAATAAATCACAGTGACTGTTGATGATCCCATGGCCCCACCCAAAACAATTTGGCGCCAAAATCCAAGTCAATCCCTTACTTCTGCCCGCGGTCAGGTATTTTTTCATGGGCACCATCTCTTATTCTTATTATTATTTAAGGAATTAATTAATTAATTATACATTTATACTATCATCTTATGTCACGAGTTTCCTCGGGTTCCCTTTTTCTCTCTCCTTTTGATTGGTATAAGCATTGAAAGATTAAAAGTTTGAAACATTGAAACATGGGATCTAACAAAGATCACCCTTAGGTATAATTAACTACTAAAAAACCCTCTACAGTTTACAAATAACAGAAATCCCCCTATCGTCAAATTTTTGGGGTTCAAATTAGAGGTGGCGGTGCACGTCAAGAAATTTGGAGCGGCACGGCATGGCTCACTAGAATTCATGTCTTACCCAAGTCTTAAAATTAGGTCCATGGATAGACAAGATATGACATGAAATCTTTAAAAAAAAATTAAAAAATTAAAAAGCCCAGCATGACACGACACGATATATAGCAGATCATGTTGTGAGCTTTCAAATTTCGTGAGCCGGTATAGTACGACATGGTACGAATTATCGTAGGTCTTGGCACAACACAACCCATAGCATGACTGGTCATGAAAATTTAGACACTACATGATATGGTCCACCGCCACCTCTAGTTCAAATAAATGGTAAAGGGGCAATTTCATAAATATTTATTGATCAATCATGTTATAGATTCTAACGACATAGGGATTTTTATTTTTTTTTTCAAATCTAAGAGGGATTTTTTATTTAATTAAACCTCAAGGGGTAAAAAGAAAAAAAACCCCTTGAAACATTAATCAACCTTGTATTTAAAGCCTTTTACATTACTGTCTTGCCTTCTCTATTTAGCCATGTCCCTCATAAACCTGTAGGCTATAGCTTCTTAAAAGCACTTTCACGGAACCAGCAATTCCCATATCAAAAAAACCTCCTTTTCTTTTTTTTCCCTCGCATCTTTTCTCATCTTTTTAATTTTTAATCCTCAACACAACTACACTTTCCTTCTGGTTTCTTTTGATTCTCTACCAATCCCTACGTAGAAAGCACCCATCTTTATTTTTTCCTCTTTATTCTTATTCCCTCTTATAACATATACTTGAAATTGAGTTTAAGTTGGTTACAAGATATGGGGTTATCAGGGAAGCCACAAGTCGATGGAGGGCTAGAAGCGGAAGGCAAAAGATGGCTTATTGCTGGAATTCCTTTACGGGCTCCTCTGAAGCCGATATACACGAGGTCCGGGGAGAAAGAAGTGGATAATAATGGTGATGATGATGAGTGTTCGACGACTCCTACAAGTCACGAAGCGAGAATTCCGGCGAAGTTGCCGTGTCCACCTGCTCCTAGGAAGAGAAAGTCTACTTTAAAGTGTAACTATAGTGGTGTTAGGGAGTTCTTTACTCCTCCAGATTTAGAAACTGTTTTTAAACGCCATGTTGAAAGGGCTAATTGAACGCCTTGGGAGGCTCTAATCTGACTCCTATATGACTTTGCATGCTTCTTCTTTCCTTCGTACTCCAACAATTGTGTTTTTCTCCTTTGTTTTAGGCCTTTTGCAGTGGCTAGCTAGGCGTTTATGTACAGGGTTAATTTATAGATAAATAAAATGGCATTTTAGCTGCCTTATTATGACTTGTTTAAGTTCTGTTTCTTTATTTCAGTGGTGATCTGCTTGAAATATGCATATATCATGTATTCTCTGCATGCACTTGTATTTAAAGTAACAAAAAAGAAAAAAAAAATATCAGTCTTTGAAGTTATTTATGGTGAGGATCTGGGTTGATTTTCTTTTCTTTCGTGTTAATTATCTTCTTCTTCATTTTTTTGTGTAAACTGTTGAAGTTCATGCGTGGGAGTAGGAACGACACATGCAAGTCAACATCTAGCTAAGAACCCAAAAGATGTCAAACGTAAAATAAAGGCAAATCCTTTTCAATGGCAAGAAGATGCTGCACGGATGATCCGTTGGTTGATTGACTAAAACAAAATTAACCCCACACAAAACCTTAAGCCATAAACCCATACCCACTGCCCGTCTTTAGACTTGACGAGTTTAGTCTCAGTGTCCCACACACACATGACCCCCCACCCATCTCGGACTCTTTTGATTTGAAGGGAAGGTTCTCCGGCCCAAATGCTTTTCTGATAACTCAAGAAAAACAGACAAACAACATGTGGCTTGGTGGATTAGAATCCTATGTGATTTTGAATGGACCTTGTTTTAACACACACTTTGAAGCTAGCTAGCTCAAGCTTTGCACACCAATAATTGACAAACCCACTTGTATCTTCAAAGTGTGTTATTTTATATGGAATGTTTAACAAAAAGGTGAAAAACCCACAATAGTTTAATCGGTGAGAATGTGCATGATCAAGCAACACCATTAGTGAAAAAGTGACAAGGTGAAGTTCACCTAATCTGGGGTTTATTTTGTACAATATTTAACAAAGCTTTCTAGGGATCGAAGCCGTCACTGAGGCCATTATATTTCAACACGTATAATAAATACCTCAAAACCTTACTTGGCATACTGGGGAGTGATTATATTACTCTCTATATTTTACTTATTATATTGTTAAGTGCTATTATTGGAGACCACATGTAAGAGATAATATATGTTTGGCAATTACGGTGCTTTATATGCATATTCTTTTTATTTCTTTTAAGTTTTATTTTCGTTTTTATTGTTGTCGAGGGAGACAGGGGAACAGTGGATTTTATTCATCAATTCTGCTAGAAGATGCCAAGGAATAAATCAAGTTCCAAATGGGTGTCGTGTTAGTTCCTCAACCATGTTAATTATTATATGTAGTATTGAATCTAATTATAGAAGTTGATAGAAAGAACTTCTACTACTCTACACTTAATGAGATTCATATCTTCATCAAATGTAGGCAATTTGAATTAATACAAACAGATATCTCACGTGATGTCTATCTAATCACTGCAAACTACTGTATCAAGAATTTAATTACTTTCTTTAACTTAAATAGATTCATGGGAGTTGGAAACCAAATCCAGTTACTGTCATTTCAGCAGTGTCGATAAATGAAAACAAAGCTCGATCTTCTGCTGAGGAATTTAATTAAGCAGGCAAGTCATCGTCGATCTTAAAACGTGATAAAACATTAAAACTGATAGATACGGATTTCCATTGCCCATCGGGGCTCTGATTGACTGTTGCAAAATAAATTTAATTTAAAGAAAAAGTCAGTTGTCATATTTTTATGACAAACGACGTGATTGGTCTATTTGTGGGGACCATAAGCACGGCCATTACTGGGTGAGGGAGAATTGGAAGGGTACTTGAAGGATTAACAAGGAACAAAGACTTCAGTTAAGTTTGTGGGGACGATTCAAGGTGGTATCTCTTGTGGGCTTCCACTTGACCACCATTTTTACAATCTTTGAAGTTTGAAGTTTGAACAACTGGCAACTTTGACTGACCCCACTCGTTTTTTAAACATATAAAAATATTACAATCTATCAAAATCTCTTACGCAACTACTCAAGTTTCGCAAAAATATTTAACCAAATTTTATCCTGATATTTATCAAAAACATTTCTTCTAAAGAGACATATCATCTGAAGAATTGCCTTCTCCGGTGTCGAATATGCGTCAATAGATGAAAATCTTGCATTGTGGTTGACGTTTTCCAACGCATTTCTTTTAAAAAGGCACCACAGGAAGAATTGTCTCCTCCGATGCAAAACATGCGTGATAGATGAAAATTTTACATCCCAATTAATGTTTTTTGACACAAATTTTTTGTACAAAGATTGTCAGCATGAACTGTATGTGAAGGTCTAAATTACTATATTAATTTTGTAATCAATAATATTACATTTATTATTGAGTTATACAACCAAATAAATAATTTCACAAAAAATATATAACATAATAGTTATTTTACATGAATTTTGAGTCATTTTTATTTAATTGTATGATTCAGTAGTATGAATAGTATTACTCTTTTGTAATTAATCCTAGAATCTGGCTAGTTGACTATTCTTTTGTTTAAATATAATTTAATATATAAATATTTAGTTTTCCTTAGACTATGTTAAATTGTTTCCTATTTTAAACGTAGTGATGGTATCTATACATTGTCTCGACCTTTGAGAAGAATAACATATTAGAATTATTCACATCAACCATTGTCGGTCATGATATTAGAGCGAGTTCAATTCTAAGTATGTGATAATCAATCGTATTTTTTTTTTTTTGAAGTTCGTATTCCAAATATCACCACTACAAATCTATTGTGAGTCTGATGGCCATCCTACAAACATATCAACCCAATCAATCGAACCAGACCCAACACCAACACTGCATATTGTTGTTCATCAAGACAACTTTGCATTTCCTATTGGAGTCACACTGGAGGAGAACAATTATTCATTATGATCTCAACTCTTGGAGATGTGTATTGGTGCTCGCAACAAAGTTGGATACCTTACCTAAGCAGCGAAAAAACCTACACCTCGAGATCCCAATCTGAAAACATGGATTACCGGAGATAATAGAGTGAAAAGTTGGTTTATTGGATGCGGGCCGAGGTGGAAACAAACCGGGGCGGGAGGGACAGGTTGGTGAAAATGTTGGGTCGGGCCAACTGTGCGGGTCGGGTTGGCCCGGCTATGCGGGTTGAGGGTTTGGTCCAACCCAACCCTACAACCGTAGGTTAAGAGGCAGGCCGGGCCGGTTTTTTTTTTTCTTTTCAAATGTCAAATTATAAATTCAATTAAATTAATTTTTTAAAAATAACTCAATCAATGAATTAATTCTAATCGATTCTTATAAATCAATCAATTAATCTCAATTAGTCAATTATAATCAATTAATCAATTAATCAATTTTAATAACTTAATTAATTAATCAACTCTAATCAATTATAATCAATTCTAATCAATTAATGAATTCTAATCAATTAATC
>WYDK02072286.1:0-10464 GCA_009867345.2 Toxicodendron radicans | reverse complement strand
AGTCAACAATTATATCAAATTATAAATGATAAAAGTAGGCACTACCCCCCTTGTCAATATGAAGAGAAAGAAAACATGCATTAAAGAAAATAAAATAAAAAAAGTCATTAATTTGTCACAATTCATCTTTATGTTATTCAGAGAGAGTATTGTAAATGTTAGAATTCAATATTATATATGGTCAAAACCTCCCAAAGTTCACAAGCACCAATAAATTTCTCAGATTTGATGTCAAAAGGTTTATAAAATCTATGGATAAAGTATAAAAGAGTCACCAAATTAACTGATTTAATTTAGGGAAATTAATAAAAATAACCCTAATTTAAGGGAACTTTTGAAATTTAAATAGTTCTTGCATAACATTTCTAACCACTCAACCCTTTGAAGAGCTAAAAATAACCATCTATTACAAACTAACAGTAACCACGAGACATGGACTAAATGATAGGGTGTCTAGCAAAATTGGATGGACTTGACATAGTCTAGACAACATAGTGTCTGGCTATAAAACTAAAAGTATTTTTTAGTTATAAAATACACTACATGGACTCCACATGGCTAGACAACATGGTTTCCAGAAGAAAATAACACAAAGCTATCTGCAGTTATATATTATTAGACAAACTCGTCTAGCATAATAATGTCATGTCCTTTGTAAACATAAAACATAGTAAACAAACTAGATATCAGCTAGACAACATGTTGTCCAGCAAGACTCAACTTTCATCATGGACTAGATAGCCTTTTGTCTAGCAAAATATCATAAAATCATCTGCAATAGAGGAACATTTTCGTCATTTCAAGTGTTGGTAGTTGGTTTGGTACTCCAAATTGGAAATTTGCTATATATCAAATTATCCCCTGTTTGGAGGATTTTTAGCCAATTTTTTTTCTAGAATTTAACAGATGCTACTCAAAAAATAAAACCCTAATTTATTTAGCTTTAGTTTTCATAGCATTTAGATTTAATAAACAATAACATACGCTGAACTCCACGAAGCCAGGTAATCATAAAACAACATTTAAACATAACAGAATAAAAATTAAGAATTAAATTTTATATTAATATCCTACAGCTCCTGGGCAAACAAACCAACGGAGGTAAGAATAGAGTAGATACGAGTGAATTATCATACCTAATGATGCCACAATTTTCGCAGGGTGGGAGGTGAACAGAATAAAGATCCACATTAGTAAGATCGATGCAGAGAAGAGAACCCACATTCTTCTTCTGGTTCATAATCAGAACGTCCCCCATGATTGCTATTGGTTTTAGTTTCAGCCAGGAATTCTGTCGATTCCCAACTGTAGTGCTCTACTGATGATAAGAGATTGATGCCTTTTGTAGCTTTACTCTCCAGGTCATCATACGCATGCAAAACAAAAATGTGCAATGGTTGCATTAAATCCATAATAATCAGCGTAATAAATTGAAATTTTGAGATAAAAATTCTCTTACGATCTTTTCAACTATCTTCACCACTTTAGAATCGTAACCTCCCCCTTTCTTTCTTCTGTGAGGCCAATTTCTTGTTTTTGAATTTAGTTAATAGCAAAGAGATGTAAGGATAACCAGAAAAATTCACTGACTCTAACAAACATATATAACCTGAATTAGGTTGAATTTCATGCCATAAATCTGATTTTTATTAAATCAATCAATCACTCACATAGTAATGGAAACAGTTACGGGACAACATCATATCAAACCTTAAAATACTTACAATTTTTTCGATTATATTTGCATATCCCTTTCGGGATAATCTGTGGTTATACTTGTTCTTGGCCCGTTTTTTCTTTTGTTGAACACTTAGTGCCTGCCCAAAAAAAATACCACTAGTTGTGGGATGTCTGATTGTTAAATAAAATATGTGGGTATACAATTGAGTACTCAAAACTTGACTTGAAAGTGCTTAGACTTTTGTTTATTCACAAACTCCCTCCAATGATCCTTCCGAATAAAATTGTAAATTGGTGGAAGTGCCACCAATTCAACAGGCTGATCTGCATAGGGAGTCACAAAATTCTTGCATAGTGTATATTTAAAAGACCCCCACTTGACTCCAATGTCTTGTAAGGCCTTCCTTTGACTCTTGGGGTCAACCACAAAATTTTCCTGAAAAATAAAATGCATTAACCTTATGAATCAATAAACATTAAAGGATGACTGCTTCATATACAATTTTTATAACTTACACACACAAACTCCCACAATTTAATCTTCAATTCTTGTGGAACACGTCGCCAATCGTCATAAGTTATGGGAACCATTGTACGTGCTACCATGCCTTCAAAAGTGGCTAACTCCACACCCTCCGATCCAATCGGAACACCTCTTTTGTTATATTTCACGGTTATCCAGACTCTTGGCTTACCCTTTTTTGTAACGCCCCATTCAATTGCTATCTTTGCCATATGTGGATTCACCTTTAAGACTGCCATTATGTTCTTCCTCGTTTGAGATGTTTTCATTGGATGTATCCATGTCAATACTTAAATGGAGGGTTATGAAGTGTATTTATGTTTGTGAATGGTTAGGTATCCTTTGGGTAATATTTGGGTGTGAATGGAAGAGAAAGAGTGAAATCCGTAGTGAAAATTGAAAAACCCATAAACATTGCCGAGACGACAAACTCTTTGGTCTGTTGGCATTTTAGGGGTGTAAGTGCAAGATTTGAAACCTGTCAAGTAGATAGGGGTATAAATATAATAAATCAAAGGTTGAGGGACCTAAGTTAATGATGAAAAATATAGGGGGTTAATTGTAAGACTAGAAAAGTTATGGGGCTTAATGAAATAATGGAAAAGTTGAGGGGGTAAAATAATACTTTCCAAAGATGGACTAAATTGATAATTGCTAAGAACCAAAGTTTTATGAAATTCTTGAGAGTGATTGATATTCGGATATAAGAGGATTTGTATTGAAAAGGAAGTTAAATTAACCCCTGGTATTAGTGTTATTAATGATTATTGTGGATTACCATAGGGAGACTCGGCGAGGAGAATTTTTCGGATCCCGAACAAGGAAGATAAGCGTGGTAATTACTCCGATCAGGTGAGTGGATCATTAGGTTTCTTTAGAGACTTATTTTCAGTCTTTAAGATGCTTAGACATGTATTGTTTGATATGTTTGTATGTATATGTATATATATAACACGAGTATTTGGTACGTATGGCCAGGATTGAGAAATGACTAAATCATCATACAATGTTGATAGATCGAAATATGAATTAGCTTATAAGGAGTCGATGTGAGAAAATGAGGTGATTTAAGAGACGGATCGGTTTTGGGTTCAAATGGCCAAAGTGGACTGGCCACCCTGATCAAGACTCAATTGGGAGTGAGTTGGGTATGAGCGACATTGTTTATGAGTGAAGCGACCAACAAGTGAGGATTTCACTTAAGCTGAGTGCACTGGGTGATCCTTAAGGTGCAGGCCTGTTGAGTATTCCGCGAGATAGAGCGGATGAGTGATGAGTGATGAGCCACAAGAGATGACTTTGCCTATGACGGAGTTTGTTGGGTGAGTCCTAGAGCATTTGATTGATATGACATGTAAATTGGGTGATGTTTATAATGTCTCTACCCGAGGGTATAGGGTGGAGTCTGTGAACACAGAGATGGTGGCTCGTGCGGAGGGGCCGAAGAAATGTTTGTGATATCTAGTGAGTGAGGTTGGAGAGATATTTGAGTATCCAGAGGGTGAGGCTGGAGAGATATTTGAGTATCCAGCAGGTGAGGTTGGAGAGATATTTGTGATATCTAGCGAGTGAGGCTGGAGAGATATTTGTGATACCCAACTGGTGAGGCTGTAGAGATATTTGTGTTATCCAGCGGTGTTGGTTGGTGTGGTAATTGCCATTATCCAGCGGTGTTGGATAGAGTAGAAATTGTTAATATTCAACGGGTATAGATTGGTGTTGAAAGCTATGAATCCAATCGGTATAGGTTGGGTTGAGATATGGTAAACATCCATCAAGTAGGTTGGGACAAAAATGAGGATATCTGATACGCGTTGGCCGGGGATGGTATTATGAATATCTGATGAATATAGGGTGATAAGAATTGTGGACACCTGATGGTGTTGATATCGGTAAGAGTGAGTTTCGTGTCGAGAATTACTATTCATCTATGGCGATGAGGGTGTTGTGTATCTAATGGAAAAATATGATAATCTAGGATAATGGAAAGGTGGTGCAAGAAGGTTAATTATTTTGTTTGGAATGCGTAATTATGAATTAAGATAAATTATAAAGGAATTATTTAAGAGTTTCCTCACACTGAGAGGGAGTCGTGAGTTGTTTCAGAATGTATTGTATTTTCCACTCACTGAGTTTTCTAGCTCACTGTTTTAGTGTTTTCCCTCCAGGTTTGCAGTCAAGGTTCGCGAGGCGCAAGTGGCATGTTTTCGGCGGGTTCACAGACGCATGTTAATCAGCATAATGTTTGTACATGGTAGTTGCACTCTGATACGATTTTTTATGTAAATTTATTTGTAATAAATAATATTTTGAGATTTATAATTGGTTTTCGAAAAATCTCGCCCCCATTTTGGGAATCTGAACCCCGCGGTCCACCCGAATCCTTTGGGGTCAGGGTTACCCGGATTGGGGTGTGACACTATATTACTTGCACGATTCTGTACGCTTGTGGATTAGATGTTAGACATCCCCATGAACTAGATGGTTGACGACTCCCAGTTAGCCTGACAATCAACGTCGACACCTCGAGAAAGGATTCAAATAAGACTCGAAGCTGGCTCTTCGTCAAAGCTCAATGTCATCTCGAGAAAAAATCCTTAGGAAGCCATTTGAAGAAAGTCATTTGGAAAAGACGAGCTTCATCATAACCCAAGGATTGAACTCTAAGTGCCCGCCATCAAAGCTCGTGTCCTAAAACGATGTTGGCACCCCAATTTAAGCCCAAAATGCAAAATAAAGTATAAAGAAAAGTCTTCGAGAAGCAAACATCTCTCAGCAATAAGAGCTAAAAAATAATAATAATAATTCAAGTCCAACTAAGCTCGTAAAAACATGCACTCAAAAATAGCAAATATGAAAACAAAGAAAAACTCGGTCTAACTAAAAGAAGAATTCATTGGTTGCAAGGGAAATTACAAAATACTTATTACATCATCCTTTATAGAAAGAAAAAGAAGAAAAACAAAAAGACAGGGTGTGGGGGACTTAGGTAGCTGGAGGATTAGGAGTTTTGTCAATAGCAGCCTCACTAAGAGGGTTTTCTGCGGGCTTGGGGGCGTCCTCGTCCATCGGAGTACCGGTAGCCTTGGCTTTAAACTTGGCCACCTTCTTCTGGTAGTCTGACAGGAAGAATGAGAAGTCGAGGTCAAGATACTACTTCTAGACAAACTCCATGCAAGCCACCAACCAATTCTGAGCTTTCATCTCACCTTGGAATTTCTCTTCTTCGAGGTCATTATCCATTTTGAAAATTTTTGCCTCCAGCTCCACGGCCTCCTCCTTTAGCTCGGAAACCTCTGCCTTCAGCTTGGCAGCCACAACACCCCGAGCTTCAATCGTCTCCAGTTTAAACGTTTGAATTTTGGCCCGCAATTTGTCAAACTTCTTATGAAACTCAGCGTTCACTAGCATGAGCCAAACCCTTTCTTTTTCAGTTACACTCACCGACCATTTTTTCTCTTGAAGCTCGTCAGAAAGATCTTCAATCAACCTTTTCTCCTCCAGCTGAGCCCGCAAAGAATCAGTTTGCTTGACGAGCTCCTCCCTCATGATGGTGAGCTCGCCCTCAACCTGAGGTAGTTGCTCGCTTGATGATGCCTTCAGGGCAAACAATTCCTCCTACATCTTATCAGCTCGTTCCAAAGTTGCTCCGCACTCTTGGTAAAGCAACGCAAAGACATTATAGCTCTGCATTCAAAAGACGAGTGGTGTTTGTTAATACCAGTCATCAAGGTCGCAAAATTAATTAATCCTAATTACCTAGTAAATGGCATTAAGGATCGAATCCTTAGGGAGCAAGTCTTACAACTAAATGAATATTCGAGTTAACAAAAATTAAGAAGACAAGTTGATTGATTAATGCTAAGGAAACTAGTTGGCAAAATGAAAGAACTTAATTAAAACTAAAAGAAGTAAAGACAATTATTTAAGACTTGAAATGGAAACTAGTTAAAATTTTATATTAAAAGTGTTGTCATTACGGGTTTGGTTCGACTCAAGACCAACTCTCACAATTCCCTTCTTCGCTCTACGATTCCCTAAACCTACAAGGCTAGGCAAATCAATCAAATCATTTCCTGACAATCTAGGTATAATCTATCTTGTCTCCTTACCGATTAACTTAGAGTTTGTTTGGTTAAAGACTATCATCGACTATCAACAAATGCTACAACTTAAACACCACTAGTTGGTACAACGTTAACAAATACAATCCGTCAACGCGTATGATCCAAGAAACCAATTACATAACCAATGTAACACAAGTAGAAATGATATTAATTGCTAATATAACTTGATTGTAATCGATACGAAGCAATTTAAAGCAATTCTCAACATTCAATAATCTCAAACCAACATTCATCATGCAATAGGTTTTATATCAACAATTAATCTCAATGGACATAATCAATTATCACAAATCATGCACCAAACTACATTAAAGTATCGTAATCAACCTAAAAGAAAAAAAAATATATAATTCGAATACATAATACTTAAGCAAATGTCCAACGTTCGGGCTCATCCAACTAGTCGAGAGCTGTTGAGGAAATTCGTGAAGGTCGATTCTGATCTTGTCTACACCGTAATAGGCAACCAAGATCTCAGGTGCTCATGGTGGTGTTGAAAGAAGCTGGATCGGTGGAAACGAAGTTTTTCATGGGGAAGAGCTAGGAACCAACAACGAGATGATGTGAAGAAGTGGAAACGACTAACGGACAACCAGGAATACGAATAGTCGCAACTCGCTATGTTAGTTTTTCAATGGGTTTTTCTGCGAACGGTGGCGAAAATGAGATCCAAATGTACCATTAAAAAGCTCATGAGCTGGGGAGTCTGTCTATATGGATGGGAAGCTGAGATGATGCCGAAAAAGGAGCGAAAATGCGTCAGGAAGTTGAAGAGGCGGCGTGATTCTGGCGATTTTTGCGGCAACTGAAGCTAGGAAAGGGTAGATCAGAGTTTTGGGGAGGTGAATCAGCTCTTGTGCAGATGAACCATCATCGGAGAGTGGTGGAAAGTAGTCGAAATGTAAAAGGTCGCGGCGTGGAAGACACAATGTTGCTAGAAAAGCTTGGTAACGTGGAGGAAACGTGTTGGGATGTTGAACCGACACAATGGGAGGTCAAAGATTGCCGAAAAGTCACCAAAAAATGATGGAGAATGCCTGGAATGAGGGTGGAGGGCTGGCTGGTTCGTTCTGGAACTATTCATCTTCGTTTATACTAAATCTGGTAAATTTCAGTTTAGTACCTACATGAATGAAAATTGGCAAAATCAACCTCATGAAATTATGACATTTTAGCCCATGTTCAACATAATTAAGAAAAATCGACCATGGACAATAAATCACACCCTAATATCAACTCACAACATTTCAAAAATCATTCCAAACATGAAAAAATTGAAAGGAAAAATTAAAATGTGATTTTTCATGAATAAATTCTTAAATTATTAAATTGTCCTAATAAATATTCAAATTAAATGTTAACAAATGGTAATTAATCACTTTAAATGAGTCATTTTATGACTCTAACAATGTTAGACCAAGGTTACGAAGAGAAGAATAAAATGAAGGAAAAGTAGATCGGAAGCTTACCTTGGTGAGAATGTCGATTCCGTGCTGCATTTTCTGGCAAAGCAAAATTTTCCTGATTTCCTCAAAAGGGTCCTTCGTAAAGGTCTCATGCATGCCCTAGGCCTCGATGGTAACATGGTCAGACAGTTGTAGAATTTTCTCGGCACATCCTCATTGTACCCCTTCGCTTTCAGGGGAGCGACATGCCAATAGGTCTTCTTCTAGACTTCAGGTGGAAGTTTAAAGACCTTTACCCTCGTCTGGGGGGCAAGTTCTTGGCCATCTTTCTTAGTTTGCTTATCGATCTCTTTGAGCCCACCAGAGAGCTTGAGGAAGTCGGGCCCACGTTCGCTTGGCCCTACTCCTTGGGATTCTACTTATTAGTCTCTTTCGTCAGTCCCGAGCTAACTGGCCCAATCTCCCAGCCAACCTTCTTGGACTCTTTCGTCAAGTCCCAGTGCGATGATTTTGTCCTTAGAATCTACTTGGGTGGATAATGTTTCTTCAAATCCAACGTTCCAACGGCTCTACCCTTCTTCGGTTGGCAAATTGACTTAGAAGTGATCATTTCTGTAAAATTTATGAACAAGCTATTGTTAGTAAAAAATGAGAGAATCGAGCAAATGAAGAGACGACATAAGGTACACTTACTTGTTTTTGTCCTTTTTTCCTTTGAGAAGTTCAATCGATTGAAAGCTTGTAGTAGGCAGACAGAACTCGAAATCGATCAGGTTCTCGAGCATGATGAGATTTCTCACATCACAATCTGCGTTGGACAGCTCACTGAATAGAAGAACTCTCCTTTGAAATCCCTTAGAGAGATTAGGCTAGTTGTGGTTCTTTATAAAAGAAAAAGAAGTTTGCTAGTTAGTACAAGGCAGCATAAATGAACTATAAAGACAGACAGACTGGATCGTACGAGCTTCTTGGTATGAGCCATCCTCCCCACTCTCTTAGAAGAAATAATTAGAGTCGCAGGCTCAAACTTTATTTGGGATTCCGACTAGGCCTTTTATTTCGGAACGCTTCATCTTGTAGAGATAGTAAGTTCCCCTCTGGCATCTCTTCAAATCGTAAACGTTCACCAGCTCGCTCACAGAGAGTTCGCCCATAGCTGTTCTCTGGAACTCGGTATACATTCTAATCATGCATATATACAAGTTGGTCGTCAATTGAAGAGAGACGATGTTAAATCGATCCAGTGCCTTGGCAATAAAATAATAAGGTGGAACTTATATGTCGCACCTCAGTAACGCCTCAAACATGTGGACCTAGCCCGGGGGTGGATTCCTCGACGAGTAGTCCCTCGCATATCTAAGCGACTTGGAGAACCAATATTTTCTTATAAGATGGGTTAGCTCGCCTTCTTCTACTGTGAAAACTGAGCTACTTTCTGGCTTGACAATTGTCAAAGGCACAACGTCTTCGACAATTCCCATGAGGTTGACCTTAACCCCACTGGTTTGGCTCCTACTAGTCACCTCGATAGTTTGTACATCGGACTCAATCATTTTGTCCTCCAATGCATGGGTCTTGCTCGTCGCTCGACAATTCCCATGGGGTCGACCTCGACCCCACTAGTTTGGCTCCTACTAGTGACCTCGATAGTTTGTATGTCAGACTTGGTCTTTTCATCCTCCGACACATATATCTTACTTGTCGTTTTGCCCAAAGAACCCTCGTCGAACATCCTATCAATACTACCCACACTATGCTCACGACCGGACATTGTTGGCAGAGATCGTCTACGGATAACTGAAACATGGAAAGACAAGTGTCAATAGCTATTCTAATGGCTCAAATCCTACGATCGACCTAACTACACTTGCCTTCAGTCCAAGTACCTGGGGTGCTTTTAAACAAGCCACCCAACGACAATCTCCGGCAACATATTCTGCCAACACTAAGTAAGTTCTCTATCCTAAATCTAGCCAACTCAAACTTGTATTCCGATTTGTACCAAAAACAAGCACAACGAAGTTAAAAACAAAAATCAAAGTGATTAAAGCAAAGGGAATAAAAAACTCACTTGAGATTGAACGCCGGAGAGAAGCTTTGAGAAAGAGTGCCAAGAACTTCATCGAAAAATCACCGTGAAAAGGAAAAGCAAAAAAAATTGTAGAAAGATTTGAGAGTAAGAAGCCAAAGAGAACGCCTGGTTTTGGATCGAAATTAAAAAATGAGACTAAGAGTTTGAAAATCTTTCCTTTGTAGCAAGTTACTCGTGTGGGAAAAGATCCAAATCGTCCATTCCTTGCCACTTGGCAGCGATTTTGAAAGTGTAATCGAGATCTAGGTTGTCGGTTTCATGCCATGTGTCGCCGATCTAACGGGGAGGATTAACCTTCGTTTTGAAAATGTGTAATCGTCAACTTGAATAGGTGAAACGTCAGCCTACTATTAAATTGGGTGTGACAGCTCATTTGATACAATATTAAATGCTTGCATGTGACCTTTTGAATCCCCAGGCTGAAATTCCACTCTTGCCCTTATGCAAGCACCAATAGATTCCTCTAAGTCCTTGGTACGTCGTGAGACAAAGGCTCGTCCCAGCAAATCAGTTCGTCATTGTCACACCCCAATCCAGGTAACCCTGACCCCGATGGATTCGGGTGGACTGAGGGCTTCGGATTCCCAAAATGGGGGTGAGATTTTTCGAAAACCATTTATAAATTCAAAATATAGT
>WYDK02072276.1:0-10468 GCA_009867345.2 Toxicodendron radicans | reverse complement strand
TAAAATTTAATTTAAATATTTTCAAAAAAATACTAAAAAACTATTTTTAAAAAATGTACCAAACACATTTTCAAAATTCTATCCTATATAACTCAACTCAATCCAATTAACTTTTTCAAATAAATACTCAAAATAATTAAACAAACGGGCCCTAAACCCTAAACCCTAAACCCTAAACTCTAAACCCTAAACCCTAAACTCTAAACCATAATATTTTAAGGGAGACATTTTCTCATTTGTTCAACCATTAGGGTTTGTATTATTATTTTATCACGCCACCAGGATCCCTTCATGTGTTTTGCCTCGCTAGTATCCCCCCATGTGTCCCCTAGGGGATAATGGAGCTGGAGAATTTCCTAGGGTATCTATCACCTTTGGGATTCGGACATGTGGACCCTAGGTTGTGATAATGAGAGACCACAAGACATCTTTCGTGTGAAATTGGTTATATAACTAGGTCTTTTTCTTTCTCTTTTTGCAGAGTTGCTCATTTTGAGGGTGACACATGTATCATCCAAGGAGTAACCTCTCGGGACTACCAAGTTTGAACTTTCTCCATTGACACCACATTGCGTGTCACATTCTTTTTCAAACCTTCATGATCGCTCTAAGGGTTTGAAGGGGAGAGAGGCGACCATATAGGGAGAGTTCACCACTTCTCTTATGGTGTAGTACAAAGAGCATCGGGCGAGTAGGAAGTGGCTTTAGGCCTTTTCTTGTTGGCCCTTACATAGCAGGCCATGGTTTGACTAGGGGGTGATGGTGTGCTCTTGGACGTTCTATAGAAGATGGTGGGCCGAACAGGGAGTGGCCATTGGTAACTCCTTGTTCACCTTAGGTTGTTCCCTCCCTAGGCGAGTAGGAGGTGCATGCAAATGACCTTTCATTCACCCACCCTGGGGAGGTATTGGGAGAACAAAGAGAGGCCTCATGGCTCCTCTCTGATCACCCAACCTTGCCTCCAAGTGGACCAGCAGGATAAGCTTCCAATCCCAATCCTGCTTGCCCACCAATATTATTTTCCCTCAACATGGATATAATGTATATTCCAAGGTTCTGAAAACAAGATCGAATAGGCTGATCTGACCTGGTTTCATTCACATCACCGGTTCACAAGACTAATAAACCTGATATTCTTAATTAGACCGCTATGGACCGTTGTTGGACCTGTAGAATAGTGTCAGATCGCCGATCCAACCGGCCCGACAACAAATCTAGTCCACAATTACTTATAAACCCTAAAAAGGATTTTACCCCATTTCTCTTTCTTCATTCGACATTTTCATCTTCCGAATAGCTTCTGCCTTCAGAGTTCAGCCCTTCACATCTGCGAGACTATGAATCTACGACTTCACATAGTTCACTTCAAATCTTCACATTTCCAATCTTCGACTTCAAGCTTCGTTCTTCTATTATGATGAGTCAATCTTCCAGACTTTGACTTTGATCTACCTTCATCTTTGACAGGTTGGTTTTGCTTTTGGCATTTGCATTCTACTTTTGTATTTCAATTCGTGGTATGTGCTTCTTTACTTAATTTATTTAATTTCTTTGCTTTTGTCTTATTGAATGAAAAGTTTTGAACTTTGGTCATATGATCTTCGAGACTTCGACTTTAAATGATTTGTTTATTTGGGGTGACCTGCTTGTGGGATTTTGTAGGCTCTTGAGGAAGGTGGTGTTTGACTTTGAGTTTGAAGCCAAAAAGAAAGATAAAAAAAAAATTGTCTTGGGAGGTGAGGGGTCTGTTTTTGAACTTGTGATAAGGATTAACTTTGATGGTGGGTGGGATAAAAAAAATTTATTTTTTTGGTATGGATTTTTTTATGGTTTTCAAGGGATATTGGCTGTGATGAGATGAGATGAGATTGGGTTCAAGGATTGGTCTTGTTCATCGATTTGATTGGTTTCATGATTTTAGTGAAGTTAAAATTTGATTCTTCAGTGTTCTACTTGTTAATGGGTTTGAATTGAACTTCAGATTTGAGATTGTATATTTTCATTAATGGTGACGTCATCGGCCCAACCCGTCAATTAGACCGGTTGGACCGCTAAAACCAAAAACCAGTTGCTTGGACGAGCCAGCCCCTGATCCAAGTTTCTGTACCTCGGTATATTCCATACATCAATATCGTGTTAACATAGTGATAGATATTTATAAAATATCAAATATCAAACTTGAAAAGAAAATGTTGAAGTCATTTAACTTTTGTCCAAATTATTAATAAAAAGCATGTATATCTTCTATTACATGTGTTAGAATACAATTAATTTTGTCTCTCCCTTGAAAGATCAATAATCTTGAGAGATTAATAAATCTTAAGCCTTCTAATGATTTCCGAAATTGTTAAATACTCCTTTATGATTATCAAAACTCATTGAAAGTACCAAAAAACTTTCGAGATAATCAAAAGTCCTATAACAGTATAGAAAAGAAAAAAAAAAACTCCTAATAGGAAATGGATATTATAAAAAAAACTAAGAGAAGAGAGAAGAAGAATGAGAGGAACTAGAACCAATGCTTTTATATTCCAAAGTTGAGTGTACATCATCTTTTACAATACATCTATTTATAGTCTCTCTAAATAAAAGTGACAATAAAATGCTTTGAAGTGGTAGAACTTGAAAGGTTTGAGAGTTGGAGAAAATGATAGATTGGGAAGTTATAGAATTGCAAGGGACATCCACATTTATTCATAACACTCCCCCTTGGATGTCTATTACACAAAGTATTTTCCTCGTTAAAACCTGACTAGGAAAAAAAAACCCAATAAACCTAGAGAAGGGAAAAGAGTACATTATTCTTGTGCATTAAACACATTTAGGAACCGCCTCATTAAAAACCTTACCAGGAAAACCTAGTGGGATAAAATCTTGGTCAAGGGAAAAAGAGTACAACATGTATTTACTCCCCCTCATGGTGATATGACTTAAGATTTTTGTATTGACGCATCTAATATTGTATACCAACTTTTCAAATGTTGCAGTTGGTAAAGCTTTAGTGAATAAGTCTACCAAATTATCATGCGACCGAATTTGTTTGACTTCAATATCACCATTCTTTTGAAGATCATGAGTGAAGAAGAATTTTGGTTAAATATGTTTTATCCTGTCACCTTTGATATAACCTCCCTTTAATTGAGCTATGCATTCAATATTATCTTCATATAATGTCATAGGAACTTCTTTGTTGTAACCAATGCCACATGATTCTTGAATATGTTAGGTTATTGATTTGAGCCAAAAACATTCTCAGCTTGCTTCATGGATAGCTATTATCTCATATTTATTAATGCCTGAATTTTATTGGGGTTGGCTTCAACACCCCGGTGATTCACCATGTATCCTAAAAACTTTCCCGAGCCCACACCAAATGTGCACTTCAAAGGGTTCAGGCGCATCCAATATTTCCTGAGGACTTCGAACATTTCGGCTAAGTGCTCGACATGATCAACAACTTCTTTAGATTTTACCAGCATGTCATCGACGTACACCTCTATAGTTTTGCCGATCTACTCGGTGAACATCATGTTGACTAACCTTTGGTATATGACACCTGCATTTTTAAGTCCGAAAGGCATCACCCTGTAATAATAGAGACCACGATCAGTAATAAAAGAGGTGTGTTCTTCGTCGGGGCTGATACGTAGGGATCTGATTGTATCCTGAGTATACATCCATAAAACTAAGGAGTGCATGCCCGGCTATTGCGTCGACAAGCTGGTTGATTCTGGGAAGTGGGAAACTGTCATTAGGGCATGTTTTATTTAGATCTGTAAAGTCGATACAAGTTTGCCACTTGCCATTCGACTTCTTTACCAACACCGGATTGGCGAGCCAATTTGGGTATCTCACTTCCTTTATGAAGTTGATGTTTAACAACTTATCCACTTCATCCTTCAATGCTTGCGACCTTTCCGCATCCATCGATCTCATTTTTTATCAAATCAGTTTTGTGGTAGGGTCGATGTTTAACTTGTGGCACATTACATCAGGATGATTCCCTACCATGTCTGCATGTACCCAGGTGAACACGTCTAAATTATCTTTGAGGAACCCGACCAATCTGTTCGCTTGTTCCTCACTCAGCCCGCTCCCAATCTTTAGCACCTTTATGGGTCTTTACCACTAACTAGGATATCCCGTAACTCTTTGGTAGGACCTGCTGCGGGGTCCTCCTTATGGATACGAGGATCAATTGTATCCTCTAATGGCCCATAATTTGGAGTTTGCGGGCTAATTTCTTCTATAACCATAGTTTTAATCATAGGCCACTTGTTGGCTATGGCCACAGCGACATTGTAATATTTTTTCACCTCCTCGGTTGAACCTTTAAGAATTCTGACACCGTTATCAATCGAGAACTTAATTGCTCGACATCGAACCGAATCCACTACTTCAAATTCATCTAAAAAACAGCCTTCCCAAAATTTCGCTGTAGGTCATCGGGCAATTGACCACGATGAATTCTTGCATTTCTCTTCTTACACAATCCCCTTCCCCTATGGTTACGGGCATGTCGATCGTCCCCTTCAGGGATCACGCTGTCTCCCGTGAATTCGCAAATGGGTATTGAGAAAGGTTTCAAGTGTCTCTTTGTAAACCTCATTTAGTGGAATGCTTCTAAAAACAGGACATTCACCACTCTCCCATTGTCAATCTTCAAACGGAATACCTTGCTGTTCCCGATCATAGTCGTCACCACTATTGCATCACGAGAGTACTTGGGGTACTCCTCGTTCTATTCTTTGGTGAAACCTATCACCTCGTTGTCAACCATGGGCCTTTTTTATGGCATCGTCCCTACCACCATTACCTTGGAAATGAAACTATTTCTTGCTTCCCGAGCATCTCTTTCCTGAGCATGCCTCGAGTTGCCAATTGAGCTCGGCTCGCCATAAATCATCCGGACATTATACCCGCTTGGAGGCGGTGGCGGGCTCTTTGTTTTTTCATTTTCAGTTGGCCCTTCTACTACTTCAACCTTTTCTTCCTTTTTGACAAAATCCTTCAGATGCCCCTTCCTTATCAATTGTTTAATGACATCTTTCAAGTTTCAGCACTCATCAGTATTGTGCCCGATATCTCGGTGGAATCGGCAGTATTTCCGAGTGTCCCGCCTGAATGAAGAGGCCCTCGTTTTCTTTGGATGAGAAACCCCCTTCACCTCGTTGGACACCTCGTAAATATGAGAAAACGAGACAACTAATGGAGTGTACTCTGTAAATTGAGCTACTGGTTCTCTTTCTTTGAACTCTAGTCTTTGTTTTTTATTGAATCGGTGTCTTTCAACCCGATCATAGGCTCTTCTTTTATCTGCTGAGCGATCTGGTCGCTGATCGACATTACTGCCCGACAGGCCTCCTTTCAGAGCTTCCAAAAAGCTTTCCACCCTTTGGTGTTTTTTAGCCATTCTATAAAATTGTGCCAGACTTACGTTATACTATTGCTGCAGTTCATTCCAGAACTCAGTTTGCGGCCTTACCCCCGCAATTAATAACATTTTGATTGATTCTTCCGGAGTGTTGGCGACCTTAGTTTTTTCACTCTGAAATCTCCTTAAATACGAAGTCAGAGACTCGCCCTTCTCCTGACGAATGTTGCTCAAATAGCTGAGTGGCATTGAAAATTGCAACCTTGCCTGGAATTGCTGTAGATATAGAGAGGCGAACTGTTGTCAGGAAGTAATTGAGACTATAACTAATCTTTTGTACCATTTCTTGGCCTCTCCAACCAAAGTTACCACGAAACATCGACATTTCGCTAAGTCGGAGACATGGTGTAGTTAAGTAAAATCGTTGAACGCGTCCAAATGCTCATTTGGTTCCCCCCTTCCACCATATTTCATCTTTGGTGCTCTAAATCCCGAGGGGAGGGGCGCCAGGCGAATTTGCTCAGAAAATGGCGAGCTTACTATAGTTTCTGCCCGATTTTCAATTTCTTGTCGGGCTTTGAAATCGTCTAGCATTCTTTGCATCTTTTCGAGCTCGTTGGCTGGAGGATTTAGGTTCTAAGCCCTGCTGGCTCTCTGTTCGATCAAATAGGACCTAAGGTCTTCTGCCCGGACCAAAGGACCGTGCTCACTTGTGCGCGATTCTGTAGCCTGCCAGCTGGGATAATAAGTACTGTCGTGCGTACTAACCTGTTCGCAGTGTCGGTTAAAACCATGACACCGAGAATTGTGGTCTTCGCCCGATGGTCAGGCTTGTGTTGGGTGTGGGTTGTAACCTGCACGCAAGTTACCTCTTCGCTGCATAGAGCGAGAATTCATGGGTGGATCCATCGCGCTCATGATCTGTTTGTCAGGTCGCCTTCCTAGATTGTTGACAGGATGAGGCACCTGGCTCCTGGTGAAATGAGAGGGAGCTCGCTGAGACCTTCTGGGAGCGGATGATCCTGAACGATCAGTCCGCTGTTAACTTCTCCCAGTTGGGGTTGGCTTAGTGAACACTGGCCTGTCGAGCTCTGCCTCTTGCACTTTTTTTCATCTCTGCCATATCCTACTACATAACATGTACTACATTGGTCAGGGATTTAATCATATCTATCAACTCATTGTGCTCCGGGTCTGAGGGACCCCGGGAGTCTCATTGACCGGTGGAAAGCGGTTGTCGCTTTCTTCCTGGGTAGGATTTTTGTTCTCACGTTCTTCTGGATGTTTGGATGTTCTGGTACGGGCCATGTCTGCCAAATCGTTTTCTTGTGAGAACCTTGTTGCTGTTCCAGATAACCCCTCCTTCTAGCGCCAAAATGTTGATGTAGAAATTCGCACCAACCAGAGTGATCCGGTTGACCTTGAGTGGAACCGGAACAGATTTGTATGCAACTATTGGTAGCCGGCAATCGATGAAATAATGTAATAAGTACTCACAAACACAAAGAACACAAAAAGGTTTTAAAGTGGTTCAACCTCTTTAATGAATGCCTACGTCCACTGTAATTTTTATTGAATAATTTGTCCCCCCTTTCACTAATAAGTTGGGGTATTTATAGTGCTATCTTTTACATGGTAAGTTAAACCAAAATAGAATTACACTTCAATGAGAAAATCAATCCCGAGATTTTCGGGATTGGGTGGCAATTTGGAATTTGAGTATGATCATATCCCTATTGCTAAGGGATAAGATTTACCATATCAACTAGCTGTCACCTTAGCGAACACATTCGTTCTGGCGACCTAGGGCTTTTTGTCGACCTACTGCAATAATTGAAAACTTTATCTATAGGACCGTTTTGGGCGACCCTTCCAAGTTGGGCACAAATAAAAATTGACTCGCCATCAGCCTCCCTGGACCGTTTCCCCGATTGACCGACTTAGGCCGACTCTTCGCAAAAAACCCCGCACAACAAAATGTAGTTAGATTTCAAACTTGTAGTTAAGTACTTAAAAACAAAATTATGTCCTTACATTAATTCTATGGTGCAAAGCATATATCAATTTATCAAAAGTTAAAATAATTTTGACTTTTGCCCCATAATTTTTAAATATTAATATAACTCTCCAATTTGATAACTTATAATGCATGCTTTGGAGACTTCTATTACATTCAACTCAAATTTTGGATAATCTTTAAGATATAAAGTATGAATGATTTTTTTTTTTTTTTTATCTTTTTAAGGAGAAATAGAAATTACGGCCCTTTCTCTTTTCTTTTGAAAGAAAATGATCAGAGATGGATAATTTTGGTATATAGTATAATATATTTTCAATTCATTATTATTTTTTAAATAAATTTAAAGATTAACAGGGCTTATGAATGGAATTGTTGGGTTCGAATTACACTACTCTAGAATTTACTCGATTGGATGCGACTTTTTACATCTACTTTTTGTTAGTGCGAAAATCCGCACTAACAAGGGATACTCGGTAGACCTTGGCGGGATCGAGCAAACAAGAGCGTAACCCCCGTATATCGACTATGATATCCGACAATTAGTGTTGTAAAGGTGAATGCGTGTGAGTAGTTAATCAGAATGGAAATGCAAATGAAGTTTTTTAAAGTGGTTCGGCGATATTTAGACCGAGCCTATGTCCACTGAGTTTCTTATTGCCTTTTTGAGAACAAGTTACAGAGAATTAGTAAAAATAGTGGGTGATGAATCTATTTTTCTAGGTCAAAGCGAGTCTTCCTTGCTTCTCCCACTGCTGCTCCTTATATAGCCACCTTTCTGACAGTTGGTGAGGGCAGGTGGATTACGACAATCTTTGCACGCATAATCCCAGATAATATGGATTTTGGATGATAACACCATGCTTGATCTCAGTCAAGCCATCCCTCACCGATATTCACCATATTGTGACAGTAATCACCATAAATGCTGCCTGCAGACTTTGTAAGAAATCACTCAATCTCCTGCTTCAGGCTGTCAACAGGAACAAGGACACGATGTCAACGGGAACAGGGACACATGGAATGCCCCCATTCGTCGATCTCATACCCTTGACTCAAGACACGTGGTGTGCATTGGACCGTGGAAAAAAGCCCTCCAACACTTTTCAACTAGGAATCAAAAATATCTTTTGATTGCACAAAAAAATCCTTTTAAAATATTATATGTAAAATTGAGGAGTCGAAATAAAATATAAAGCTTTGTTTCAATTGTTAAGTCAAAGATACCTTTGTTCTCTGAAGTTTTTTAATGCTTCCAATATAAAGAGGCGTGCAAGTTATTTTTATTTTTATTATTCTTATTATTTCAAAGGTTGGCATTAAATCTAACATACCTATTTGTTAGAGCAGTTGTTTAAAAATTTAGCTAAGGTAGTCTTATCGTCTTAGCTAGGCTTCCTTTCTCTTCAGTAAGCAAAATAAAAAAGAATGACTGACTTCAATACAAGAAATTAATATCTTCTTGTTAGATCTGATTATCAAGTTTAGGACACAAGCACGACGGACGACTGACTTCCACACACTGTACTATGTAAACAACTCTATAGAATAGGATCTTTGTTGCATCTTTTTGTTTCTTTATCTAGGGATATAATTAATTGTTAAACATAAGCTACTACACATAAACCCCAAGGGATTGGCTTTGTGGTATAGAATGTTTATTCTCGTTATTGAATTGTTGGGTTTTAACTTTAAGACTACCTACCACAAATTTAATTTGTGGTTTACCTGAAACATAAGGTTTGTAGGGTTGTCAATGAATCTCAATGATTAATCGAGATACGCATAAACCGATTCGGACATTTTAATGATAAAAAAAAATAATAAAAAAAATCTACTACACATAAATCTAGAGTTGAATACTTAAAAAGTATATTCGCTAGTTTGTACTAGCCATGGTCTTCTCATGGTTGGCAATTATCATAGATGACAAACCAAACTACCATACAATTCTAAGAAGATGAAATAGCTAACAAGAATTGCCCAATTAAAGTGGCTGTGGTCCATCAACCATCGAAAAAAAGGAAGAGATACTCATGTTTAACTTATAATGTTGTTATAGGTCGTTAGTTGTAGAACATGTTGGATCATTTTAGTGATTTGTGTTGGAATAAATTAAGTCTTGTGTTGGAGAAAGGCTTGTGAGAGGATATGTTCAAAGCCTTGGACTGGGGCGGACTTGAAATAAGATGTTTCATCGAAGGATGTGCTTTGTAGAGGGAGTGTTATAGGCTTACTTTAGGAAATGTCATGGGCCTTACAGAGTCTCAAAAAGCAATCATTTGGTCCTAAAGTAATACCTTGGAGCTTAATTTGTTGCTTTGAACCTTTATGGGCCTTGATTGTAGCAATTGACACTCCTATGCAAAAGTGGCCACCAACAGCTTCCTTTTTCATGAAGTTGCCATTCCTCCTTAATCTTCCACTTCTAAGAAGCTTTCCAATTATGTTCGTCAAGAAGGCAATGCCCTCATCTTCATCAATTGATTCTTCTTTCTTTTCAATTTCCTCATGCTCTTTGATAGAGGACTTGATTTTGATGTTATTCTTCTTCTAGTCACCCTTTTGAACCTCTTTTTGCTTCAAGGTAAGTTCATAGCTGAGGAATGACCCCATGAGTTTTTCAAGTGGTAAGGACTTAGGGTTACAATCGAGCCGAGCCGAGTCCAGTATTGAGAAGTTCGAGCTTGACCTTGATAGATATATAATTGGCTTGAGCTTGACTTGATTACAACCGAGTCAAATTCGAGCTCGAGCTCGACTCGGTTATACCCATAAATGGAGCTATAATTTTTTTCTCACCAACCAAACAAACTTTCAATCAATTTTGTTTCTTCTCCATGAAAAAAAGTTTCTATCAATTTTCTTTCTTCCTTTGAATCATGAGTTTTTCATTACGATAAACCTACCAACAATTGAGGGCTAGGCGACAACTCAATCTGGGTTGCCATTTGAGGGTCGACAACTAACCAGATCTGGTGTGAGGGCCAAAGAAGGAAGACAAAGAGGAGGCCAGGAAGAGAAAAAAAAAAAGATAAGAAGCGGATGGCGAGAACTGCAAAAGAGATTATATATAT